>VZRQ01007600.1:968677-1067382 GCA_013397975.1 Machaerirhynchus nigripectus | reverse complement strand
TGCGGCCCGCTCAGCCCACCCCCGGCTGGGGACGCGGGGGAGGCGGCCTTTGGCGCTCTCTGGGGATTTGGACCCCTTCAGGGCTGCGCGCGGCGGTCTGGGGTCCGTGTGTGACCCTTCCCTCGGTGCGCGTGACACCGGGGCAGCTCCAGGCCTCCGGGGCTGCCGTCGCGGGACCGCGGCATCCCGGGGTGGCTCAGCGCAGCCCGAGGGGGCGGGGGTGTGACTGGGCTGTCAGCAGCCCGCGGGGACCGGGTGGCGGTGCGTGAGTGACCGCGCGGTGCCAGCAGCTGAGGGCGCTCCCCAGGCCGCGCTGGGGGTCCCCACGCCTCGCTGTAGCATCCCCGGCGGGCTGCGAGAGCGTGGGACAGGGGCTTGGGGCAGCGCCGGCCTCCCGGGAAGCCCGAATTGTCCGTCAGTCACCTACTGAGCAGTGCTTAATCAGGTTGCCTTAAGCCGCCGGTTGCTGCGATACCCCAGCCCCCTTTACGAATGAATTTCAGCGTTTGACACCCCCTGCCTTGGTACTTCTTGCCTGCTTAACTCCCACTCTTTACCTAAAATGTAACCCGTGCTGGGCTGCGGCATGTGTTGTAATCGTAGCTATTAAGACCTTTGGAACAGGAAAGGCGTTCTACCGTAGGGTTACATCAGCTGAAATTATTACTAAAATTAATGATTTTGGAACCAAATGCTAAAGTCTTCAGCTGAGTTTTTGCTCATTTATCTCATTGTTTCCTTGTACTCTCCCATCTGTCTCTTACCATCTGCTCTCTCTTGCCTGGTGCTTGGGCTGGGAGCTCCTTGCAGAAGGGCTTGTGCGAGCTCCACACCCAGCGCAATCCCAGCCCGGGCCACGGCTGGGACTCCTCCCTCCGGCCATGCTATAAATAATTTGTTAACCTGTTTTGTGATTCGGACAGATTATTTGGCTGCAGTTTTATTATTTTACAGCCTGATCTTGCAGGTTACCTTTGAAAAAGCCTGTTCCAAAAGGCACCACATGACACACCTTCTCCCGAGGTGGCTGCTGTGCCTCTCACTGGGCCCACAGCCTGTGAATGCTCAGGAGCAGACAGGAAGGCAGCTGGGAAATTTAATAAATAATCAGTTGCCTTCGGATGCTTTTCTGGAATTAGGTGGTGCCTAGGCAGGAATTCGGGCAGTCTGAATTTTCATTTTAAATGGCCAACTCTTGTGGTGGACTTAGTTTTGTGTAGAAGCAGTTGTGGGAGTTCTCACAAGGTGTATGTGGTGTCAGAGGCAGGGCTGACAGCTGCTGCCAAATCATGTGAAAACACAACCAGTAAAGTGCAGTGCAACTTTTCTCCAACAGGCAGAGAGAAAATCAAAGTACTTGTAGGAGGGTATTCCTTCATGGTAGACTGCAATGGATTTAAGTTCTTTCTGAAAGAAGATAGTCATTGTTTTTATTATTAATTTTGCAATTAGTTTCAAATTACATGTAGCAGAAAGGCAGGCTCCAAACATGAAAATTGATTAGACCTAATATATGCCTAAAGTTATAACTGTTTAATCAAAAGCATGATTTTATAATTGATGGTTTTATAAGAATATTCACAGTGGTAAATTTATAGATAGAGCAGAAAATGCAGAGGGCATTTATAATCCAAGATTATACACACACACATGTTGGACCCATGCAACTCTTTTATGTCACTGTGGCAGCTTCTGTTGGTAGATAAGCAAGCTGGAAAAATATATTTATTCACAGGAGAGAGGTTATGTGTGAGCTTTCACATGTCAAACAGAAACCCTTCAGGAGAGCCCTGTTGCATGTGGAAGGACATTTCAGTTTCCAGTCTCTTTTAGCCGTTGCTCTGTCTGCTGATTCTGCAATTACAAGATTATGTGTGGTCTATGATTAAGAAACCTTGTTTAGGAAACCTTAACCTTGGCAACGGCTCTGGGACTACCAACTCAGTTCAGTTATAGAATATAATTTTAAAGATTTTACTTTCAGCTAATGAAGATGGAAATAAAAACACGCAATGCATTTTTTAATAAGTACACATATAAAAATTGGTTTTTTAATAATATTGATTCGTGGTGATTGCTTGGATAAGATTAAGTAGGTTTAATTGACTTCTTTTATAGCATATCTGCTCTAGACAGTTACTGGTCTCTGAAGTTTGTGTAAGATTTAACTCAAATTCTTTCAAAGCTACCTGGAGAACAGAGAGATTCTTCAGTCAGTATCACCATATTTCTTTGTAGGGGTACAGCTGTTTTAACAAAAGTAATGGTACTCTGTGTCCTGACAAAGTGCTAGTGGCTTGTACTTTTCACTTGTGAAATCCTGCACTCCTGACAGTACAGGGCTGCCAGCGTCCACTAGTGATGCTTGCCAAGAGTTGGCTCTGGTAAGATACAGATAAATATGTCCCTGTTTTACAGATGGGTGAACTGATAGACAATACATGAGTTGACTGCAGACATACAGCTAGTCAGGGGCAGGAACGGGGAGCTTCAAATTTGCTCTGCGCTGCTGTAACTGCCAGATCACGTTCGCACCTCCAGGGGTGAAGCGTTTTGCTTATCGCAGTCATTCTGATTCATATCGGTACTGCTGCGCACTGCCAGGGTTTCACATTTCACACACGCCTGCTACAAGAACAGCTTTCTGCCTTTATTTATATTGGCAAAAATAAAAGTCTATTTCATTCCCATGAAATCCCTTTCTAAACATTGTTATCATTAACATATTGCTTATTTCTACTTCCTTTCGGTTTGCTTTCCCATAGGGTGTCTAAGCCTTGACAATAGAGAGGCAAAGATGCGACAGACATTTCTAAACAGATTTAAAAGATTTCATTAAGACAGCAGTTTAAATATGATCTAGAGGGGAGCCTTGGGTTTAACTTGGCCTGTGTAGTACATACATAATTGTTCACTGCCCACATGAGATTTCTCAGAGACCTTAGAGCATGACAGCTGAGAAATGCCACCTTCTTCAATTCCATGCTGAGCATGACCTCAGAATGCCTGAGAAGTACTTGAGAGCTGCAATTCACAAGTCTCTCTTGGATGCAACAAACACAAGCATTTATAAGTAGTTATAATGTCTCTTTCAGGATATAACGGGGGAGAAAAGGAGTTGGGTGTGTTTTTATACAGGAAGGCCCTTTTTCCAGAACTGGAAGAAAGGCACATGGCGCGAGTGCTGGCCGTGCCTAAGGGAAGATCCCAGCTCACCTACAGCCATTCACGCCTGAGGCAGAGGTTCCCCTCCGTGGCTGAGATGAAGAGCACATCTCTTCCTGAGAAGCCAAGGGGGAAAGCAGTGGGTGGGCCGCCTGCCTTTCAGGAGTGGTGTCAGGAGCAGCTGTGCTCAGGGATGATGCTGCTCTGCACAGGGGAGGCAGGAGCAAGCAGGTGCTGGCGTGGCCAGCCCAGTGGAGCTGGCAGACGAGCAGCAGCAGGGACCGCAGGCAGCTTCGATGGCTCATCACCAGCTCCAAAGGGGCTGGGGATCCTGGCTGTGTGTTTTAGTTGTTCTCTCTGCTGCTCATTGCTAGGTGAGCAAGTTAGTGCATGTTACAGTCAGGTCTTCTTTCTGTCATACAAACACGACCAGGTCAAATTATTCAAGTACACAGCTGCTGCATGCAAGAGGAGAATGAGACCCCAAACACAGGTCATATGACATGAAAACAATTGCTGCAGTAAGTGGGAGCTCCTTATTTTTGGGAATAATTTTTGTAGGTTATTTGCCAAATTTCTCTGTGCAAGGAATGGGATCTTTTTGGTATGAATTCTGGACACCTAATAAATGAAAGCCATATTAAAAAAAAAAAAAAAAAAAGGAATGTCTTTTTACCTAAGAAGCAGCAAAACTGTGACTGATCTAAGTGTATGGATCAGATGAACCTGCAGGAAAGAGACAATAAACTATGAAGGTCCCCTCGTGGCTGGAATTAAAATTACATTTCCAAGTCATGCCTGCACTAAGTACCTCCGAATATTCAGCCACCTCACATACTTAAACTGAAGAGAGGGAGACAACACACCTCAGGCACAGCCAGATGCCACTGCCCCCTGGGAAAAATGGTGGCAAGTGTTGGAGATCATGAGGTGATAGCCATGACAGTGAGAAAAGACACAAAGGATAAGGCCAGAGGAGAGGAAGGAGTGTGCACAGCACCTTTGCTAACAAAATGACTCACAGTGGTGTGCTGGTGTACAGATCATAGGGTTACTCTATAAGGAAGGGTAGGGAAGTACTCTGGGAAGAAAGAGCTACACAGGAGGTGAAGATTACAACAGAGAGGGAAAAACCTGGGAGAAAAAATATTTTTCTCCCACATCTGCACCATCTCATGCTGCAGGCAGTTGCTGTTCTTCATCATGAAAGAGGAAGAGAAAGGCTTTTCTTCTCACTTCCCTCTCACTACTTTTATCCCTCACATTCTTATTGCTGGCCTGGGGGCCAACATATCCAGGGAATAAAATAAAATGGGGAAGGAGAAAGGGCCCCAGGTATAGTATTCATGATGGGAAACGTGTGCTGCAAGGAGTGACCAGATAGCAGCATCACTGGCTGCAGGTGGTTGGTTTGGCATGTGAATTGTGTGCTCCCTCCTCAAAGTCCCTGTAGATCTGCAGAAGAGTATCTGAGATACTCTCATGGTTTCTGCTTATGTTTTCCCTGTTCTTTCCTTAAATAAAGGCTTTCTCTTCCACAGCTGGCATTTTAGCAGAAAATCCACACAAAAATTTTGTAACAAAATAAAAGGAATTCTTGCTGTCATGTGTTTGAGATTATGACAACTAACACTCCCTGACAAACATGTTCCTCTTAGTTCCCTGTGAGCTGATTGTGAGAACTTCAGAATGAAGGTTTGATTTAAAGATAATTACTCCTGTGAAGCCACTTCTTAGCTTTACACTTCAAGTAAGCATAGCTGTTATTTTTGACTAGCCATTTGTAACCCCTCAGAACACTGGGACGTATTTGCCTGTATTTATGGTGATGCTTACATTAAATTTTGTGGATTTGCTCCTGGTTTATAAGAATGTAAAGAAGAGTATATGTTTCTTTGTGAGTACAGACAGACTGTTTCAAGAAGTTTAATTTCACCTGTTCATCCTGCAATCTGTGGGCGTGCTTAAAGAACAAATCATTATTCTTCCCTATCATTAGAAGACATCTCGGCAAAAGGCTATTTCACGTTTAAGACATTTAAAGGAATAAACTGTTGTGGTGGTTTGCCCTGGCTGGATGCTAGCTGCACACCAAAGCCACTGTATCACTCCCCCTCCTCAGCTACACAAGGAAGAGAAAATATAATGAAAGGTCATGGGTTGAGGTAAGGCCAGGGAGAGATCACTCACCAATTACCATCATGAGCAAAATGGACTAAACTTGGAGAAATTAATTGAATTTATTATTAATCAATATTGGGCTAGGACAATGAGAAGTAAAACAAAACTTAAAAATTACCTTTCCCCACCCCTTCCTTCTTCCTGGGCTTTATTTTTTTCTCAATTCTCTACCTTCTCCCCACCAGAGATGCAGAGACACAGGAATGGGGGTTATGGTCAGTTCATCACGTGGTTTCTGCCACTGCTTCCTCCTCAGGGGGAAGACTCCTTCCCATGTTCTGGTGTGGGGTCTCACCCACAGGAGACAGTCCTCCACAAACTTCTTCAACATGAGTCCTTCCCACAGACCACAGTTCATCCCAAACTGCTCCAACGTGGGTCCCTTTCCACTGGATGCCGTTCTTCAGGAGATGGCTGCTCCAGCATGGGTCCACCACAGGGTCACAGGTCCAACCAGCAAACCTGCTCCAGCATGGGCTCCTCTGTCCATGGGTCTTGCCAGGAGCCTCCTTCAGCCTGGGCTTCCCAGCAGCTCACAGCCTCCTTTGGGCATCCACCTGCTCCAGCAAGGGGTCCTCCAGGGCTGCAGGAGGATCCCTGTGTACCTGTTGTCCTCCATGGTCACTGCTGCCTCACCATGGTCTGCACCATGGGCTGCAGGGGAGTCTCAGCTTCAGTTCCTGGAGCACCTCCTGCCCTTCCTTCTGCACTGACCTTGGTGTCTGTGCAGTTGTTTCTCTCACATTTTCTCACTTCTCTCTTCTGTGTCTGCAAGTACTTTTTCACAATAACATTGTTTTCCTTCTTAAATGTGTTATCCCAGAAGCACTCCTGCCATCACTGCCTGGCCCAGGGTCAGCCAACAGCAGGTCTGCCTTGGAGCTGGCTGGCTTTGGCTCTATCAGACACAGGGAAAGCTCTGGCAGCTTCACAAAGAAGCCACACTTGTAGCCCTCATGTATTGCAAACCCAGTACAATTATAAAAATCTCAGTAGATTATGGGAGAAAAAAAAACCCTGAAAGTCTGAAATAATTATATTTTAATGAAGATTAAAGCTAAATATAGCATTTTCCACATAAACCATCACTACTAGGATTTATTACAACAATCTGGCATGGTAGCTGAATTGAAATAGTCTTTTTAATGAAGGGTGCTACTACACAAATTTGGTCAAAAATTTATATCTCAATAGTCACAGGCTTTTATTTCCCTTTGCAAGAGGTAAATTTCTAGAAAACTCTTAAAACTTCTTACAATTGACTACCTGGAGGTTGGAAGTAGGGTAGCTTGGTACACTAAATATTTCTTTGTCCACACAGTTTGCTTTGCCCGTTCATTTGACAGTGCTGCACAAAGAATCAAGTACATCCTGAGAAGTCATAGACACACTGTAGTGAGATTAATGATGCCACATGAGTGTATTTTTAAGAAAAAAGGTAAGCAGGAGTAACTACTAAGCAACAAGCAAGCGGCTTTGTTTTAATGTAAGGGTCTGGTTTGTGCTTGTGTGAAATTACTCAAAATGGTTTGCAGAGGGTTTTTTAGGATACAAAGGTGCTCTTTGGCATGACCTAACTCCAAAGTAGTGCCAGTGTGTCTCTTGCAAAGATCACTTTTTCCTGTATATTTCCCGCATCTGTTGGCACATATATTTGCCCAGCTTTTTGGACTAGACCACAGTATGATGAAGAACTTGGCAGTGATTTTTATTCACAAGACTTGACTGTTTGTCTCTGGAATCAACTCAAATATAGAATAAAAACAGTAATACAAGAGAGAATAAAAAGTAAAATAATTTGAAAAAAATACTCAGGAAACTTTTTCTCTGGTGTTTTTGACGTTTCTGTTTCATAAAATCAAATATTTGCATGCTTTATATTTATTTGCCTGTGAAAAGTACCTTCTTCGCTTGAAGCCATAGGAACAGATTTCGCATTAATATAAGTATGTCCATGTTGTCACTTCTTGAAGATGATTTTCACTCCAGGTATCTGGAAATTTTCTACGCAGAGTGTTGCAAAGGAGCACATTCCATAATGACTTCCTCTAGACAATCATAAACGTGTCAGGGAAAAGAGTGACCTATGAAATTCACCAAAAGCAGAAGTAAAGTATAGGCTGAGAGGCGGATCCCCAGCCTCGCAGGTAACACGGGCGGCGGGCCGGGCCCGTTCAGCACCGCGGACAGCTCAGGGCCCCGGGACACCGCCGCGGCCACTTCGGCACCGCCTCCGCCGAGCCTGAGCCCCGGCCTTCCGGGCGGGCTGCGGAGAGCTCGCTCCGGTAGCGCCAGACACTGGAGGGCCATTGGTACCACAGCAGAGTTTAAAACCAACCCAAAACCTACTGTTTGTAGTCAGTTACATTAGTAGTTCTGTCTTCAAAACAGGAAACCCGCACTTTGTCATCATCTTGAAATCCCTAACGCTACTGCCACTAGTAATGCCTTTACAAAGTGTCTGATAAGGTTCTTAAACAGTGTCTTGGTTTTGTCTGGGATAGAGTTAGTTTTCTTCCTAGTAACTGGTACAGTGCTGAGTTTTGGGTTTGGTATGAGAATAATGTTGAGTACACACCGATGTTTTGGTTGTTGCTGAGTAGTGCTTACCCTAAGCCAAGGATTTCTCAGTTTCCCAGGCTCTGTCAGTGAGGAGGTGCACAAGCAGCTGGGCAGGGGGGAAGCACAGCCAGGACAGCTGACCCAAACAGGCCAGAGGGATATTCCATACCATAGAACACCATACCGAGTACATAAACCGGGGGGAGTTGGCCAGGAGGTGTCTTTGTCTTTGTTGCTTCCACCCTTGCTAAGAGCACACAGAGTTCTCTTCAGTAACTAAACTGGGATTGTAGATCATTAGATTGGGTTTCCATCTGTTTCTCTTTCCAGGAGAGCAGATTGCTAGAAAAAAGACAAGACGAATTGCACCCTTGAAAACAAGACAAATAAACCAACCATTCTTCCTTGTAAGCAACTACATTACTATGAGTCAGGGGTAGTCAATCTTTCAGCAAATTCTTCTGATTCCTCTGACAGAATAAGTGGCACAGCAACCAAGCATTCCTCCTGAACTCTAGGTGTTTTCCACTGTTTTGTCTTTTCCGTGGGACTAGTTGCACAACTTGTCAACAGTGATAAACAAAGTAGCCCTACAGAAGTATAAGTATAGACAAAAGTCTCTGTATATCAGTTGGAGTAATAAGGAACCCTATTTCTCTTATAATGTTATCAAAGTTCTCGCCACAGAGCTTGAGAAATTGCCTCTGAGAGCATAAGCACCTTCAGAAATTGAAAGACTGGGCTGAGATGATACAGGGACAGTGACTGCAGTTTGTTTGCTGGATTTCATTTTCATTCCAGGAACTGCATTTCCCTCATAGGCAGTTTTTTGTAATTGTCATGAAAACATTTTCACTTTGATACCCATGCATATAGATTCCTGGAAAACAATGTTATTTCATCTTTCATCCTGTTCATCAGAACTTTGGCTGAAATTAATAATGGAGGCATTGAGTTGCACATTACACAGAAAATGCTTGGTGACAGGTTAAATATTCATATATAACTAGATACCATACCTATTTTTCGTGTTGTCAAATGAAGATAAAACACATAAAGAGATATTCAGAGAGACTGAATGGATAAACGTCTCCCTGAAACAGTGACAGAAGTGAATCACAGCACACAAAAGAAAATGCTTTTGTAAATATAGTAAAGTGAATACTAACTGTGTTCATAAGTAATTTTTATATAAAATTGAACCAAAAAATTCAGTTAGAGCTTAATTGTAAATCAAATCCATAATGACACATTTTTCTGCCCAGTTGCAGGCCAGAAAAAGATTTTAAAAGGTAGACTTTCACCGTGGAAGAAGCTAAGTGCAGTACAGAAACAAGTTCTTGCTGGAACAGCACAGTGTAACTTCCAGTGTCAGCAGCTGGTCAGTCCTCACAACCAAGAAAGTTAGGGAGGAAAGCTTGTGGTGAACCTGTAAAAAAACTACTGGGACAAGAAAGCCACTAGTGGCCAAGTTGAAACTGAATTCTTGTTCCAGGGAAAAGGGAAGATAATCAGAGGGAGAAGAGGAAAGAAGCAGAGGGACAGAAAGAACAGGCATGAGCGTCTTGAGACACAAGACTTCAGGAAATAAAAGAAGAATTGAAACATAGCAGCCATTAAGAAGCTCTCTCCGGGCGGGCCTCCCTTGCTGAGCCCCTTTCACCACCAGATGGCCCCATATGGACGCGGATGATAATTGGTTACTTGCTCCAAAGACCTCGGGAGTTTCAATGTCTAATTTCCCAGAAGCCTAGCTGCCAACAGGGAAACAAAACAAAGCAGAACCAAACCCAAACGTCCAAAAGTCTGGCCTCATGAGGCTGGAGAGTTTGAACAGTCCAGGTCCAAGAGCTTGGATTAGAATCCACGTCTCCAGTCCTGGGATGTTTTTCATGGAGTATCACGGTTCAGTCTTTAAATCACAGTAAGTCACGTATTCCCAAGAGGGTTAGCCTTGAAATAACATTGAATTGACAATACAAATGGGAACTTAGTAATATGTGACATACCTGAGTTCATACTTTCAATCTACGTGGCACTTGTAAAGTCACAGGGGTAGACCCAGCTTTGGCTGCTGCAGAAGAGCTGGAGACCACCTGAAACTGTACAGAATTCAAGGAAGAGCAGCACAGATGAACAGAAATAAAATATTACCAATGTGAAAAGCCTGAAATATTGGCTTGCTTAGCTGTTTGACAAAGAACTTTGTTGGCCAGTTGTAGAGCAGCAGCTGGCGTTGTGGGCAGGGTCCTGAGTTAAAGTTCCTAGCCAGAAGCTATCTCCAGGATAATAATCTGCTTATATTAATTTGATTGCTTTTTCACTGTGTTTGTTTCTTACCTGAGCTTTCTCAAACAGGATGGACCCAAAAGTAATGGTTTAACGTTCAGGTGTCAGGTGGAGTCTCTCCAAAATTTGTCACTCTACTTTTCCAGGCTTATTACAAGCTAAAAATCTTAAGGGTCTCTTTTACCATGCAGGCACCCCTGAGGACAAATCTTAACAGATCTCTGAGGGTAAACAAGACTTAACCCTGCAGATAATGATGGCCCCTCATGAGAGAGGGTTGTCTGTCGCTTTTGGTGTACAGTTAACAGAGGCCTCTGAGACCTGATGTAAATTATCCCAAAAACAGCTTTCTTCCTTACCCACTAAACCTATCTGAATGGAAGATGAGTTTATTTTTAAGGGGGGAAAATGCCTTCAAAACATCCTCCTATTTATATTTATATTTATATTTACATTTACATTTATATTTATCATTTATCATTTATCATTTATCATTTATCATTTATCATTTATATTTATCTCAGCTTGTAGTAGGTAATATCTCACTGGTGGAGCAGGTGCTTGAAGAACTTTCTCACACAAAAAGCCTTCTTACAAGAGTTGCAATACATCCAGCAACAGTCACCTGGCAACAGCCTGCACCTGCGTAAGTCAACATCTGAAGCACCTGTTTGGAGACCCCCAACTGTGGGAACTCAGCAGGAGTCTATACATGGAGCTCAGGTGAAAAGTGAAGAAGGAATTTGGGAAAAAATGGAGGACAATGCAATCAAGTGAGGTAGGGTATTAGTCATAGATTTGTAAGTAAAAGGCACTCCCCCTAGTTCTGCTACACCACAGAAATATAAACTGTCTTTGGGTACTCATGCTAAGTTCTGCTCTGAGCTCCACTTGTGGCTGGACTATTGTACCTTCGGTAGGACTCCACGAATGCTGCATAATCTTGTTAACAATGGCTTTACAGGGTGGGATGATGGGACTTTTTGAGAAAGTCCTTTCATCTGGCTAAGCTTTGGTACATCTCCAAAAGAAGCCATAATCAGGGTCCTGAAGATATAAAGGAAGTGTTCTTGTAGTGGTGAGCAAAAGTGAGGTGTACCTGGGTAGTGCTGAAACAGTGTGGAGCCATTTCCTTTTCACAGACCTGATCCTGTGATACATCACTCATTTTTGCTCTTCTGATTTATTTGGAATTTCAGTCTCAGTATACTGACTGACATTTATGATCACTTGAGCTTTTTCTATAAAAACAGTCCTTACTAGAAGCAGCATTGTAACTGCCCCCCTGTGTACATTTGATACCTGTCCAGAACTTGCAAGAAGTTGTTCCTGAAATTTCAGACATTTCTATCAGTTAAATTCTCTGCCTGTTTTGATTTTATTTGGCTTACATTGATTTATGTATGTCACCCAATTCAATAGCTTTTTATTTTATACTAAAGCATGTCCTAATTTATAATTCTGGAAGGAAGGGAGGCAAGAACTGCTGTGACAGAGAGAAATCATGTCAGGCCTACAGCACGATCATGGAGCATTGTTGCCTTTTTCTTTTCCTGTTTCCTTTTCTTTTTCTACTTCTGTGACAAACAAGCCAAAAAACTGGTGATCATCGAGCTAAAAGCTTTTGACTTACTAACACTCTGAACACAGAAATGGAATCACCTAGCTGTGAGCAGTGAGCACTGCAGTTCGTCTGATGTGCAATGACTTGCACGGGTGGTATTTCCTCATCTTCCCGCTAGTCAGAGACGCTTCTGTGGAACAGTGAACACTTGAAGTTTCATTGCTCACACCTTTTATTCTGTTCAGAGCTGTCCTGCTCTTTGAATTTCTCTGAGCAAGAAACAACTAATCACAGTTTACCTGTTAAGACTCACATTCAAAACTGTGTGAAAAATTAGGACTGCTTGCAGGCAGAATCATTGTTTTTAAAGTGGAGGAAACGTTTTCAAGGAACAACTGGTGACATGGTCTCCGTGGCTGACATACACTGATTTATTGGTTAGATCTGTTATACTTCCATGAAGAAAGTATGATGTCAGGTTTGTGGATACCTATCCTGAAAGTGTGTTTGAGAATTTCCATGAGAATGGGAAAAGTCTCTTATTTTCTCACTGCTGATAGACAGATTTATGGGAAAGATGCAAGCTTGACTTAGCAAGAATTCTTCTTTCTCTTCCTTTTTCCACTTACTTGCATTTTTTCTCCAAACTGGAGCACAGATTAGTATTTGCTAGTTCTTTCAATTCTTTAAAATTCCTGTGAGGCAGACTTATATTAATGTAGCAAAGCAGAGGCAAGCATCTTTGTATGGATTATTGTCTAATAGCGTGTGGCCTTTTTTTTTATTTGATAGAACAACTTTGAGGTGGGTTTGTTTTTTAAACAGATGTTATTGAGAAGGATGAATAAATAGATCAATGTATAACTTGCTAAAGTTTATTAAGGTAATCAGAAATGAACATAGCAATGATCATACCGCAGGCACATAACAATAAATCAGAAGATTAATTATGGCACTCCCTCCCCCTTCAATTCCTCCCTGGGGCCTAAGCCTCACCACACTTGCCTCCACCCTTGCTCCCAACCGCAAGAATCCATTTTCCTCCTAGGAACACATCACCAAGAGTTAGCATCCAAAGGAAAGACGTACCACTGGGGGCTATTCTCTTGGTAAAAGCCAGGAGGGAGCCCAGCTCAGCTTAGAGCCTTGTTCTGGACAGTGCACTTGTACGGAGGACAGTACAGGACGCCTCTTTTCCATTCCATGAAGAGTTGTGTTATAATTTCCATCATAAAGTTTACAGGTGTCTTGCAGTTCTTGTGGGCTGTCTAGGACAATGTCCAGAGCCTTCATCAACTTTTATTATACTACAATATCACGAGTGAATTTTTTTCTATTTTCCAACAGATTATTCTCTTTTCCAACCCATTATTCTCATTTTATTACTGTTGGTAATGCATAATTTATACCATTCTTGTATGATGCCGTGTCTTAAAGCTGTTTTTACGTGAGCACACATGCACATACATGTCCTCTGCAGCTTTTTTTTGTTCAGACCCACACCATCTAAACAGCATTACAGCAGCCACTGATCTGAGGCAACGTGCTACATACAGTTCCCTGTAGCCAAATGTCAAAACATAAAGTCTGCTGTGAACAGAGATTTTTCTGCTTTAATAGATACCCTTCTGCTACTGACTAGTGCTTGTGATGAATGAATTAACCATCAGTTTTCTGTCACCACTGCAGGAACAATATGTGAACCTCTGTGAAAGAGGAAATAAGAATAGAAAGCCATTCACATCTAACAGAAAGGACCTGGAGGGGGGCGTTAACACTGAGTGCTGATAGCAAAGACACCTATCAAACTCTTTCAGTATCATTTCTTCAGAGCTTTCCTAGGCTGGCTGAGGGTGCCAGAGTACTCATCTATTTTTAGATATACTTACAGCTTCAGATACAGCTCTGGAGGGATCTATCATGTAGAACTGAGTTATGAAGCAAATCTTGTTCCCCTCTACCTCTGCATGATCTATCAAAGAAAGTAGGAGAAGCATGTAGCTGTGGTTCAGGAAAAAGGGAGAGACTGCATCCTTCTGCATAGCCTTAACTTTGATGGGAGTAATTTCCAGCTTCCTCTGCCAAAGGAAAACTAATAAGTAAAAAAACCCCAAAACCTACATGAACCACAGGGCTGCCAGGGCAGCATGACCAATCCAGTACCGGGTAGCAGTAGGGTTAGGGGGACACCTAATATGGTGGTGGTGAGGGTAAGATCCACAAACATGAATCATTCTGCATAAAATCATATGCTTTTTCTTTTTTTAATTTTTTTATTTTTTATTCTTTATTGTTTTGCTGTTCTTGCTTGGTCGTCTCACTTTGGATCTCTTCTTGTGCCAAAGCTGCCCCATTTATGAAATAGTCAGCCAGGCAAGACCTGCCAGATGTGCCAAATGCTAGTCCTGGCTTGTGTACAATCTGCTTGTCAAGGGGTATAGAGAGCACTTCTTTCTGGGCCTTGTCCTGTCACCATGGCCTGATCACTGTCTCCAACTGATGTCATATATCAGTGCACCTCCCCACTGGAGTAGATAATCCCTGCATTCCACTCCCTGCACTGGGAGGGCTCCTCAAAACCCTCATAACTTAAATCCCATTGTGTCCATTTTTCACAATCTCCTTTTCCCTCTCCCTTGGCCGTGCTGTTGGCAGCAAAGGCTGTACAGATTGGTGGCTACTGTGTGATTAACTTATTTTGTATCTGTCCTTTCCTGTCTGATGAGAAGCTGAGAGCCAACTTTGGGTCCAAAACTAGCCTGCCAGCCTTTATACATTTGCAGATTTAGCTCAGAGGATCTGAATGCATTTGAGAGGTTTTCAAGTTAGCTGCTGAGAGACCAACATCCCCTTCAGGTGGTGCTAATAGTCACAATTAGTTGCTAAAACTTGTTACAGTTAATATTTGAACGTGACTAGACAACAGGTTTGTTTTTTTTTAAAGGGACAAATCTCATGCTTACTATAATAGCAGTTATAGACCCCTCAGTGGTCTAAAACCAAAGTCACCTAGAAATATAAGGAGTGGCTAATGGTTTGAGTCACTTCTGCCACGTTTCATTGTTCCCCCACCATAATTCCACAATGTATATGTATTCATTCTCCTGTAAGGTGAGAAAGCCACAGGTAGAACAAATGTATTATCTAAGGTTACCCAGCTCATCCCAAGTGCCATGCTCAGGTAAGTCCCAGGGGCTCATGGATTCCAACAGCACAAATGGGAAAGCCCAGACATTGTCCCTTCTGCACTGACTGGCCTGTACATTGACTGGGTGTTAAGTGCTTTTGGAGAATAAATAAGTCACCTTTCCAGTGATATTTTAGATCATGCTGCACCCCAGTTGTACAGTTCAGAAGGTACCTCTAACTGCTTCTCTAAAAAAAACCTAATGCATTTTTCAGATTCTGCTAAAATCAGACCATAATACTTACAAAAGTGATGGAAAGAGTTTGTAAAGTCACCATGAATACCAGATCTGCTCATCAGAAGATTTTTAAGAGCTATAATGGAAACTTTGTCTGGATTGCTGACAACTGTGCTGCTTGAGGAATGAGGCTGACGGGCTGTTATGGGAGCAGTGCTAGACGGGAAGATATTCTGGCATTAGGCTCTGTGTAATGCAGCTTCAAGCCCCTGAAGTTATTTGTTCATTTCCTACTAGTATTCATGATCAAGGCTCTTCCAGACAGAATTGTTTAACTCTCAAACAGATTATATATTGCTTCTCAAGTCTTTTTCTAATTAAAAAAAATTACATAAAAACGGTGTTCTAAATTACTCATGAAAAACAACATTCTTCAGCCTTCCCATGTCTCTTACCAATGGACCAAAATCTATCATTTATGAACAGGTTTTGTGAAACAAATGTATGCTGTTAAAGATCAACAGGAAGACAATCATTTTAATAGGTAAAGTTCTGCATGGTATAAGAGATCACGGCAGAGATTTTATAAGAGTACTTAGGATGATAAACAATATCTACAAGCTCCAGGATAATCTCAGCAGCAATCACCAACCCACCTATAAAGCATGTGTGAGGACAAGTTCTGTCAGCTTTGTACAAAGGAAACTTCTTTGTTCAACCTACATTAGTCATTCACGGAAAAATAATCCTCATATTTCATAGTATAGTTGAACAAAAAAAAATCCATTTGATACAATTTTTTAATCTTCTCAATTTGTTCTGAGGTCAGTTGTCTGAGGTACTCCAAGGTGATATCACCATCAGTTCGTTTCTCTGACCCATATCTCTTCAAGCTGGGGTACTGCAGGCTCTCTGGTGCACCAATGACCTTCAGAACATGCTCAGAGTCCAGCCCAATAGTTTCATACTTACCCATAATATCATAGTGAATGTTGCAAGGATCACAGAGCAGAAACATTGGTTTCCAGTGAATGTCAAGAGTATGTGGTGGTTTTGCTGTAATGAAGCTGACAAACTCCTGGAAACTCACTTTTTCAGAAGAATTTTTATTTTTCCTGAACATTGCCTTCATCTCATTAGCAATAGTGATACTGTACAATGCCTCAGAGTGCAGAAGTTTGTCTCTGTAAGCTGAGACCAGACGTTGCAAGGGATGTCTGGTGAACATCACTTTGGTGTAATTGCTTAGAAATTCCTTTTGTAAGGCAGGACTGTAAGTCACTAGCCTTTTGATCACTGAGGTATGGTGGATGTGGTCATGCTCAATTTCAGAAGCTTCTGCTTTCAGGTCAGATTGAAGAAGAAAAATAGTTCTCTTCCAGTTGGAGCAGCCTACCTTGGGCACCTCACAGTAGATAAATTTATGCTTGTGCTCCACAAAGAGCTGGTTTGCAACTTCAGAATCCAGTTTGCTTCTTGGTTTATTAAGGTTATTCTTCAGGCAGACAGAAGCCAGTGTGTTTTTCCGACTGTTTTGAATTGCCAGCCAATTTTCAGTAGGATTGGGAAAAGCATCTGTAACCAAGGAAGAAATTTAAAACATTTCAGTGAAGTAGTCTTATATAAATCTCTTTATCTGTGACAATCATAGCACTCAATCTATCACCCTGCATACAAAATCTAATGAAGATGCTAAAATCAATTTTTTTTTTACTGTAACCAGACTGGACTACAACAAACATGCAATAAACTACCCTCCCTAGTGAAACATTTATTAAAATGAAAACTTTCAATATGTTAGCAGTATTAGTCTAAGCAAGTTTGATGTTCCAACATCATGGGGTTTTTTAGTGCTCTCCTCTCATATATTGCTAAGATAGCTACCACAGTCACAGGGCCTTGGATATTCTCGCAGTATTGTTTATATCTGGGCTCCATAGTCACTTTCTAACATATTTGGAAAAGGTGTCTCTCTTTCTATAAAACTTTAAGTCTTCTTGGTAATTTCTTTACTCACCTGTTAGGTTTTTTTGTCTCCTACAGAAAAACCCAAAAAGAAATATCCCAAGTAAGAAATTTGGGAGAAGGAAAATCAACACCTTCTGGTTCATGTTATTCTCACAGGAAGGAAAATGACGTGATCTCTAAAGTGGAACTCTGTCAACAAGGAAAGATAATTCAGATTAGATTTTGTATGACTAATATAACAAAGATAACGTGTCAATCTCTTACAGAATTTAAGGCAGCAGAAAGACCTTTCAGGCCCTATGAAAATAGGATTTACTAATTTTAAAAAATTCTCTTATTGAAAAGACTCACCACAGTTATATTGTTAAACCAAACAGACAATTAATATGACCATTTAGAAGTATTCCAAAACCCCTGCTTTTCTCAAAACAGTGAACTGCTTATGAGCAAACACTCCTTCCTTCTCTTTTAAAACTGTTGGGGAACAATAACTTCATTTTAGGATTACAAAGTTGTATTTCTTTTATAACCTTTAAAATCTGGGAACACAAAGTTCTCTATAACCTGTAACAGGTGTATCCACAAAGACCATGACATATTCAGGATAAGTTCCTTTCCATTTATTGCCCTGAAGCTTTCCACCTTGCACAAATAAATTGCTGCAGGAGAAACTCTTACCTACTCCTGCAGAGAATCCTAACTGCTAACTTGAATTCTCCCTCTCCAAAGACACTGCATGGAATTTATGTTTGCTGCCATGGCTGCTGCAGCAGAAGAGCCCCAAAAGGGTTCAGTACGACAGGAAATGTCCAGAAGTGTAGAGAAAACAACAGAAAAGGAGTTGTTCCGTGTTCCCAGAAAAAAGGAGAGAAGGCAAATGCAGTCCAACACAACACATTATCTCTCCTGTGCTCACTCATTCTGTCTTCTTGCACTTCATGGAGAGAGACCTATCTAAATCCTCTGTGCAATCTTACTCTGTTTCCCCCAGTAGAGAGCTTTTCATCAGCTTGCTTTTATGGGAATTTGCAAAATGAAGTAAAAAACAATAACTACTAGCAAACATGACATGCTCTTTCTGTTCCATAAAGTCTGCACAATCAAAAAAGTCAAACAGCACTGTCTTCCTTTTCCACTATTCAAGTTTTCACCCTGAACCTGTTGGCAATAAATACATCATTGCCTGGATTCCCTGAGGATGTAAATTATCTTTTGTTTTTCAATTTTTCATATTGTGTTTTGTTTTTACAAGATACAATATGACCACTTTGGAAGTTGTTTTTGTGCCACCCATTGTGTGGATGTACATAAACCCCAGCTGCCATAATGGAAACTGGTTTCTGGTGTGTTCTCAGACAGCAGTAGAGGCAGCACCAGTTACATTGCTGAAACTGTACTTGAGTACAAGGGCTGACATGATTTTTGATATTACACACTTTTACCAGAATATCTGTGGACTCATACAGTTAACAGCATTACTGATAACTAAGTATCTCTTAGCATAGGTGTGACCTGGGGAATGGAGAGGGACACTGTTCACTATCTCTGTATTAAAAATTTAGTTGTATTTAGAATAAAATATTATAATAATCATTCAAATTACTCAAGTATTCTTAGACACAATGGCATTTAGCCTATACTTTTTCATTTTCTTGGCTGCATAAGATCATTGTAAAGGCTACAAGAAAAGTTACGGGAAGATTTGCCTTTAACCTTTTCTTCACTGTACATCAGTTCTCATTTCACTGTGTCATCCTTGAGTCCTAATGCACCAGAGGCTGTTTTCAAGGCCAGCTAAAGCCAGTCAGGTTGTTCATTGATCTCATGAGGGCCAAGATTGAGTGTTCTCTTTTTATTATTTTTCAGAACCAGTTTGAAGACACAATTTCACACTGTGTAGCAATTAAAATCAATATGACTAAATAATTCTGTACAAGGACTCCTTGTTAGAGTCTGCTTAGGAGAAGGATGCTGAGCTTCATTCACTTTAAATGCTGTCACTCCAGAGAAGTAATGTTATCATACCTCTCTCAGGAATCAGAAAATTAACTAGATGAATTTCACCCGATTTAGATACTTGTATAATGCATATTTACTAATTACACTACTGCTAGAGAATATAAGGTCTGCTATAAGACATATTTCATGTGGAAACATGTCAGTGAGTCACCACATGGAAATATCCTTGGGGGAAAGAAGCTGTTTAGGAGCTAGTTAAACACAGGAGACAACTCCTAAGACTTATGCATATTTGTGGAAGCAAAAGAATCTTTAATTAAATTCAGAAGAACAATCAGACCACAAGGAGGGATAGAACAAGCTCCAAGATGACAGGTGAAATCTTTCTGGACTCCTTAGAAAACTTCACAGAGCAGACTGGCAGTAAGAGTTAACGCTGCCCTCAACAAGTGAGGTTAACATGACATGAAGCTACCTTAAGGTGAAGTCCAAAGGCTTCTTCGGAAGACGTTTTCAGATGGGAGACCCCAGTATGGAGTTCTGTGTAATGCAAAGTTTCCAGAGATCAAAATCACCTAAGAGAAACCTGAGGAAGAGGAGGAAAGAAGATTCTGAGAGCCGTTTTGTCAAAGAGGGACAAGTCACCTGGAAATCAAAAAAGAGGGAAAAAATCCAAAATGAAAAGCACCTTTGTCAGTAGGTGTCAGAGGTGTCAGTGCCAGTAAATCAGATGAACTTTTCCTTATATTTATTATGGCTTTTCCATGTACTTGTAATTGTGTTTGCTATTTAAGATGTAAGGAGTTAATACTTCTCCTTGCATTTTCCCTCATCCTACCTTGAATTAAGTGTGATTTTAGGTAACTACAGGGCATTCCTCAGTCAATGAGTGGTGAGTCTACTAACATAAACAAGTCCATACTAAATAGGCTAGTTCTGCTGTAACCAAAGAGCAGCAGTATGGGCTCTGCCAGGCAAGATGGAAAGACAGCATCATAAGACTCATTAAAAAAAAAAGAGCAGAAACCTCTTCTACCGAAAAGTAACAAAACAGGAGGACAGGGATCTAAATGTCTCTTTGGGTCTTACATATTCCCAGAAAAGAAGATCCTAAAAATTAAATATAAGGCATTAATCTGCTTTGGTTTTGTCATACATAGAGAAGGGGGGGTAGAGAGGAGGTAGATTTTTAAAAAAAATTTTTAATGAAGCATAAAATATTCCAGATAACAGCCTTACATTGCACTGTTGGTTTTTACTTGTTCTTCAGATCACATGATTATAAGTGAACTATACATAGCTATGGCTTGATATTTTCAATATCTGCATGTCTTACTGGATTCTGCAAATTACATCAAAAATCATTGTTTGACTCTCTTTTGGTCATTACTAAAGAGTAAACTAGGCAGCAAGAATCATTCTCATAGAATCATTTCTTGCAGGAGTCTTTCAAAAGAATTGCTATCAGGTGATAAAATTTTTGGAGGCCCGTCAGTTAATTAGTGTTTAATTTCTTCAGTGTGTGTCCAGCTGATTTGATATCTTTTTAGCTTCTTAGCCAAAACATGCTGTCATGTCAAGTCAAATGCTTTATACAATTCTAAATCCACTCTATCAATGCTATTATCTTAATCAACCAGAGCCAAACAAAAATAGTAAGTCAGTGTGGTGACATCAGTTTCCTATAACAATCCAAAGTTTCTATATGAGAACAACCAGAGCAATTGTTCAAGCCAAGAGTGGTATCAAATGGGGCACAGATTACTGGAGAAAGCAATGCCAATCATCTCACGTTGCAAAATGGCAAAAGGTCTGAAGCCCTCATAAAATTAAAAATATTCACTAAATTCAAGGCTTCTTTGGACTGCTGATAATTCTACCATGTCCCTCTATAATTCTATTTTAAAGATTATTTTCTTCCCAATATACACACTGCATGTAACAAAACAAAAATCATTGCATCCTGTTGTTCATATCTTTGTTATCACATTTGCTGACCGTAAAATGTTCTTCTCATCCTTCTGTTTGCTCCAAGAAATTTCTGACACTTTTCTGCTTTTAATTACTTTCAACATCTCCCTTTTCTACCCAGTACACTGGGTATGGAGGTGGCTGACAACCTACTTGCACATCCCCTGCATGGCAGGCAAGACTGTTTGACCCAGAAGAGCTCTCTATCTCTGTATTGTACTTTTCCAGGGGTGTCACAAAATTGTCCTATGCTGGAGTTATCGGATATTTTTTTCTGTTAAATTGCTTTCTCTTAGTTCATTTGTCTCATGCTTGCTTTACATTTTGTGATACTAGACCTTCTGCAACCTTCCCCTAGGTCTGTTAGCAGTCTGGACTTTACCTGAGCATGTGTAGCTACACCACAACCACTCACACTTATGCAACCACCAGCTTCGGGTTTAAAATGAATTCCTTTCTCCCCGACCAAAACAAGGTCTGATAGAAAATCTCTAGGACTCTTTCAATTAGGAAATACTCAGACAGTCAAAGATGTTTTAATGATAGTCACATGAGTACGTGACCTAACACATCACACTCAGACTGAAGTTCTTCCTCCTGCCATGCAGATTTATTTCTAGAACAGGCAACAAAGAATAGGTTGCACTGCCTTGCACAGGTATCACTTTGTATACTGTTCTGTCCTTGAACTGCTGAAACAATGATTCATAATATAGCATTCCCTAATCCTTCTCCTGGAACTTCTGAACCATTACAATTGAAAAATCTTCAGTATTCAAAGAAATATTTTTTAAAAGATACTTAAAATAATATTTTTATACTTTAATAAAGTATCAAATAAGAAGTATTATAGCTGTTAATATTGAATAATGTTGAGTCTTTTTGTGTGGCACCTCTTACCCAAGTACAGAAACACATGTACACACACGTGTGTACATATATACACACACACACGAATAGTTCCAAAACACATTAATATCAGTTACACTGGTATATTATTTGCTCCAAGTAAACTAACTAAATAGGCCGATAATGATTTAAAGTCTTCTGGTAATAAACTTACAAAGGTGTGTCTCAAGCTAATTTTTCACAGACAGACCTTGGTCAGAGCTGAGCATGTGGGGTGATCCTCTGCACCCACTTGATAAGTGGAACTTTCCAGATTAAAAGAATGAAATTACAACAATACTTATTTGTGTTCCTGATATATTTGAAGCCAGAAGTAAAAAAAAGTACCTGTAGGGCAGCTCAGTGGAAGGTAGGGAAAATCTCTGAAAACAGATAACATTCTCAGTTGCTGAACCCCATTCTGTACTTAAGTCCTGTTAATCCCTTCAAAAAGACAACTGCAAATACATACATACTGATATGTGCATGGGTACACTGAAGGTGAGGAGGGGATGACGTGTAGAAAGCCCCCAAGACAGCCTGGACAGGAAAACCAAGCTCTGGATGCAGTTCTGCATGTGCTGTTTTATCAGCATGAATTGCAAGAGCAAGAGCCTTGTTTGACCAAACCTGCAGCATCCTTGCTTCTGTACAGTTTGTGATGGGTGGACAGGAGGGAGAAAGACCCCAGAAAGTGGAGCCTTAGCAGCCAGGCTGGCCTGTCCATGAAGTGGAAAATCAGTAATGGATTAGGAAACTCAGGCAAGTTACAGATAGCCAAGGGCTAGAATAAGTATCTGATTTGGGTCCTTTTGCCAACAAGAGACAGAATTTAACTCATCTCATTTGCAGCACAGGTTGAACAGTGTTAGGTGAGAATGGGTAGAAGCTCAGTGGGGAGACAACATATGGGTTAGGCTGGGAGCTACTGAGGAAAAGGCTGACAAGGCTGTCCTACAGAACAGTACACTTCACAGCACTGAGGTGGGTAAAGGAACAATTTCCATTACAGGCACAATCTAAAACTCTTGTTCTGTGCAGTGGTCATCTCAGCCCTCCATTACTGCATCAGACTTCTTTTTGGTCTCAGCAGCTGTAGTGATACCTTCCTCACTGCCATCATGAATCTGCTTATTATTCTCATTACACCACTTCTAATGCCTGCCTTGTAGCTTTTCCTTCTCTACTTAATTCCATGTCATCTCTTTGTCTTACTTTCCAAAGTTTTTCTTCATCTATCATTTCTCATGCAGTATTAAAAGCTCAGCTTTACTTTCTGATCGTATTGGTAGCTCCTGTTACCATTAGCCCATGATAACAAAAAAACAGTTCCTGCTTTCTCCTCTGCTGCCCCTGCTTTTGGATGAAGTTTATGAAGCACCTACAGAGCCATTACATTTTTCACCTAAAATCACTCCTAAAAGTCTTCCTTTTCAGGGATGCCAGCACCAGTTATGATGCCAGTGTGCTAAAACTGTTACCAACAAGCCCAAAAAGAGCAAGCGAAAGGAAGAGCCAATTTGAGCATGAAAAGAACCAAAGTGAGGAGAAAAAAAAGAGTACATAGGAAAAGGCAGAAGCAAGCCTGACAAAAAAGCTCCCAGAGAGAGGCAGGAAAGAGAAACCCAAGGAAAAGTGGCAGAGCTGGGGGCCAAGGGAAATAGAAAATTCTGTAGCCTGCTCTAATAGTGTTGTGGGAAAGGGAGGTTGAGAACTGGACTGAAAATAGAAAGATTCTGTAGCCTGCTCTAATAGTGTTGTGGGAAAGGGAGGTTGAGAACTGGACTGAAAATAGAAAGATTCTGTAGCCTGCTCTAATAGTGTTGTGGGAAAGGGAGGTTGAGAACTGGACTGAAAAAGACACAAAGTATAATTCAGTGAAGATGAAGAAAAAAATTCAAAGAAATTCATAGAAAGCAATATGTTAATTATCCAATAAACTACCACAGACATTAAAAGAGGAAGGAGACTATATGCACTGCACTCAGGTCACTCATGCCCTGGAACCCAGCGCTCACTAGGTGATCAAACTTGTCTCTCTTTTCCTTCCTGGAACTGCAAACATAAAGGCCACGGACTTTTGGACTTTTGATTTTCTAAGTAGAGATAGGTTCAGTGAGGAGACCCGGCTCGTGGGTGGGCGCAGCTTGGCTGGGACCTGGGAGGCTGGAGACCATTTCTGCTGCAGCATCACTGGGGCAGGGACTGGCGGCCTCAGGAGGCTGACGTGGGGTCCTGGGCTGTGGGCAGTGGGGAGCAGCCCCAGGGGACTGGACAGTGCCCTGTTACTGCCTTTGGTGCCTGACACGTGGTAATGGGCTGTGGGGCCTTTTTATCTAAACACTTAATTCAAAATTCCAGGCACTTATCAACTGCCATTTAAATCACTGCAAAACCAATCACAGGAGGGCAAATTTCACCGCTTTCTTTAAGGGTATCTAGATAAGCCTAAAAAACTTGGAAAGAAGGAAAAAGGGGGGAAAAGGAAATACGGAAGAAAAGTTTAGAACAATGCACACCGGCCACGATGGCAATGAATGATCTCCCAGGCTTGTTTCACAAAATCCCTCTGCTTTGTCATGTATGTAACTAACTCTCTGCCTTTGCATATGTCTTACTGTCCCCTCCCATGTTTCTCTTCTCAGATAATGTCAGTACTAGCAATGTTTTCCTTGCCATTCAAGTCTACCTACCTTGTCTCAGACCTAGATCCTCTTTGTCCCCTCCAGCTTTTCACCTCCCTGTGCAAGCTTGATTCATTCATTCCTGCCATTGCTCATCGAATAGCACAGTCAAAACTGCTTGTAAAAGTCCCAGTTACTTAACATACTGCCCCCAGGCAAACTCCTGTTTGCTGTTCACATTGTTATACCCTTGTGTCTCCACCCCTAGTACCCCTCAACCATGACTGATGACAGCTATGACCTCTCTTTCTCTCTTTACACCCCAGTGAATACAAAGCATTTCTGCTTAAATTGTTTTCCTTTTTGCTCCTATCTCATCCAGCTTCTCCTGTCACTCTAGACTAGATTTTGAACCTCATTTTCAGGATACAAAACTAATTTTGTCTGAAACCATACCTCTACTCTCATCCCCCCCACACTCTCTCTTCTTTATACTGCTTCAAAGACTCCTTTACAAGATTAATGTACAAGTCCTAACACCAGTGATTTCGTGTCTGCTCTTTTACAGAAATAACCTTTTTGCCTGAAACATCCTGATACTTACTGAAAAACTGAGTGTATACTTTCTTTCTCTCTTCTTACATGAATCTAGGCCTTTTTTTCCTTTCCCTTCTGCTCTCCTCTGTGTTGCAGGGCAAGCTGTTCAGCAGAAATGTTATGTTTAAAGTCTGTTTCTATGAAACATGTTTTTATAGCATACTATGACACATGCAGTATCAAAAATTAAGAAGTTTGGAGACAGTAGGATTAAAGTGATAAACTAAACCATACAGAGCATAAAATGAAGTATCTGCTGGCTTTTGGCAGAACAGTCTTGAAACTAAAGACTTGACATTTCAGAGCATTTGACATTACAGTACACTCTAAATTCAGAATAGTCTTGTGGATTCAGTTGCAGATATAAATGCTTGGAAAATCTGCAAATCTGGTTTCCAGAGTCTGCTCAAGTATCCAGAAAATGAAGAATGGAGAGTCAATGAGTCTCTGAAAAGGTGGGCACCCCACACCACATGGGATTATCATAGCAGACAAAGAACACAAACTCATCCTACAAACTCTTGCCTGGTTCACTACACACCTTCCTTCATCTGCCATAGATAGTGCGGATCCTACTGCACAGCCATTGAGTGTCACAAGAATATGTTTTTCCTGTGAACCAAACATGTCAAGTTGTGTGGAGTATCTTGTTTCTTTAAAAACCGGGTGTTGAAAAGCTACTGAAAAATGTATTCATGAAGGATCATAACAACATGCACAAAAATCACTGTCAATGGTGAATCAGCTCCCCTGGCCAGTCTCATGGTACTCACTCTAACAGAATACCCAATAGTGCCAGCAGGTTGCTATCTTCTGAACAAACCCAGCATCAACAGTGACAAGTCCCAAACTAATCAGTCTTACCTGCTGGCAGCAACAAAACGGTGAGACTTGGCCATGTGGGATGCCATTCCTGGCACTGAAGGAAAATGGTCCATAGGACAGCTTGTCGCTGCTTCCCCTGCTCCCACCATTAGCATGGCCTGCCCAGAGTCTTCCTGTCCTGGTACCCCCACCTCTTTGCACTCCACTCTCCAGCAGCACTCCAACACTCCTGCTCAACACATATTTGCATGGGCACCAGGGTTTTTCCCTTAGCCCCATCCCAGGTGTGACCCCATCTTTCCCAGACCCTGCTTCTTCTTCTATTCCTCAGGCAAAATTTTAACCCGATCTCCAGCAAATTCTCACCTCCAAAAGCCTTCCTCATATCGTCCCCAGGCAGCTTGCCCAGCAAATCCTGTTTTCAAGCTTCCCAAACACCCATCAGATCTCACCCTGATTCTGCTGTTCAGCCTTCCTCATGCACAAGCCAGTTCTTTGCTGGCTCCCTCTGCCAGACTCCTCCCTTCATCTCCTCAGTCAGCCTCACAGCCTCCCTCTGACAACCCCACTTCCGAGCCCAGCTCATCAGAACTGTCTCTCCTTCTACTTCCAAGATTCCCACGCAGCCCCGCTGCTTCTCACTCTCAGTTCTGTACTCAGCTAGTGCCAGGGTCTGCACTTCAGCTTCTATAGTTATTTTAGTGTCTCCCAAACTAAACTGACACATTTTCCTTTTCTTTCCCTCCCACATCAATTTTCACACTAGTCATCAAGGCACATTTTCCTGCTGATTTTTTTTTAATCTATTTTGCCAGCGATCCCCAACAATTTCTCTCTAGAAGTCTTGCTCATGCTTGCCTTGTTCTTTAAAATGGATGGTTTACCCTCCTGTGCAGAAGAGGTTCCACTGAGAATGTACAAGAGGAACCTCCTAACCTCATTTTTCAAATGTTTATTTCAAAGTCTGCAATGTACCTGAACTTCTTAGAGGAAAGGTCACTGGAAACATTTAAGATAAGAAAAAAGACCACAGATTCCCTGTATAAAAATTTATAAACTATTGCTGCTCAAAGGATTTTAAAAAATATCCTGAGGCAGACACCTAGCCTGAAAAATTTCTGCTGAAATGCTTGAAATTTGACAAAATCCTATGTAGCTGCAAACTGTATTGAAATTAGAAGTCAAGATGCGTAGCACCCTTAATAAAGCCAAAAGTGAATGAAAGCCTTTGTCATTTCATTTCAGGCACCAGAATCCCTGTAACATCAATTTCTTAACTGGGGAAAGCCATAGTAATGAATGATAGCATGCCAAAAAAATCTTCTGTAGATTCATTTCATCACGGTGTGATTCCAAAAGCTAAACAATGTCTCAGTTGATGCCTTAAAATATTTGATGTCAATTTCTAAATATATAAACAAATAAAAAACCCAACCAACTCTGAAGAGTTGCCTACACTTACAAAATCACACAGAGATTTGCCAACACTTAGAAAATTATGGTAACATGAAAAGCCACTAACAGTCCAATTTTTTACTCACCAATCAGACAGACTCAGTGGAAATTTCCCATGCCTCTGAGTGATGCTAAATAAACAACAAAGATTCAGACAAAGAAAGATCAGTCCAGAGAGATAAGCCATTTAAATTTTATGCCTAGTTATGCAAAGGAAATAAGGGAAAGATTTTGTCTTCTCCTTACCTGGACTTCAAGGCTGGGCAAAGTGTTTCTGTATCCAAACAGATGATTTCACAGGAGAACATCTGAAACACTCTGTACATATATTATTGGTCTCTGTTTTGATTAAATGCCCAGCTAAAAGTTGCCAGTGTTTCCCTGAGAATGTTTAGGTGAGCATCTCCAGTTGCACATTACAAAGCACTGTGCTGTGTCTGTCTCTAGGTATAACGAGCAGCATTTAACCACTCCCTGCGCAGGGTCTACAGCAGCTGTTAGAGCCTGCCAAGTGCTTCAAGACCAGCCTGCCAAAAGGCTGCCTGCTAAGCAACCAAGAAAGGGGATGTTTGGGAATATGAGGGCAAAGGTAATTTGGTTGAGAGTAACTGTGTTGTGATAATATGCATTGTTTTTAGATGAAGAACAAGAGGAAAGATCAATTCAAGCCAAATGAACTCTATACAAGAAGACTCCAATAAACTCTGGGAACTGGAAGGTAAGTTCTCATGGGAAACATGGCTAAAGCAGAAGGAATTCAGTAGAGTTGGCACTTCCTTAAAGAAATTATGTTTAGGGTACAAACACAAACAATCCTACACAGTAGGAGGATAGGAAGTATAGTCAGAGATCAACTTGGCTACTTGGCTAAGCAGCACAGTCTTCAATGACCTGAAACACAAGAAGGAAATGTACAGAAAGTGGAAACCAGGTCAAGCTCCTAAGGACAAGTGTGAAAGAATAGCACTAGATGCTGAAACAAAGTCATAAAGGGTAAAGCTCAAATTTAACTGCAAAAAGCAATGGATATAAGAGATAGCAAGTACCTTCCAGATCTGGAAGGAAAAGAAAAACCTAGTGACAGTTCACTTGCAGAAGGCTGATGTACATTTTCCATCATTCTTCATAAAAGAATGAACTGCAATTACATGACTAATAACTAAACTCAGTAAGAAAGAATCTATCTAAAATAGGAAAAGAACAGGACCAAAAATAATTTGAAAATACTGCAGTTCACCTCATCCTCAAGTATACCACTACAGCATGTCTCCAGGAGAGCTCTCTAGTTGTTGTGGATGCACTAAGTGTCCCTGGACTGAGATAGGAACCCACACCCCTGCACAGATACAGATGGCTACTTCATAGGCTGCTTAAGAGGTGAAATGAGTGCTATACATAGTGACACCTGAGCCTGAGGAAGTACATGTTAAGGTACCTTGGCAGTAGAGAGAAACAAGGTCAGATCTGTTAGCTTTGCCTGAACACTCTCAGAAGTTGTGTGAGAAATGTGTGAAGTGGTGAACACAATGCTCACCTTTATAAAGTCAAGAAATGAAGAAGAGATCAACTCTGGAAAAATACTAGAATAAATGAAAATATAGATTATTCATAAAAGGCTGGAGATAGCTGAGCTATATTGCTTTGTATTTTTTGGCATGTTGGCTATTAATTTCTGTAACTCTGCAACAAGTCTTACAAATAGAGAAGCAGTAGGTCACACAATATGTTTTAATTCTAATAATGTTATTGATATTACAGTATTGACTCATAACATTTTCAAAAGCATATTAAAGTGAAACTACTTCTGGAAGAGTGAAAAACTATCTGGGTGTGGGGAACAAACAAGGAAAACAAAAACAAGCAAACAAAACCAACACCAAAACCACAGACTAAGATTAGTTTTTAATCATTCACTATCAAACTCAAAAAACATAATCAGTAAGATTCTAGCTGTGTCCTTTCTGGGCCAAGTAATGGCCCAGGTCATTAATGATTTGGATAAAGGAACAATCCTTCCACCTCATAGATGACAATAAGCCCATGTGAACAGTAAACACATTGCATGATACATTAAACTCAGAATCCTTTTGACAAATAAGATAAATTATCTGTCGGAGAAAACACATTGCAATGCACTTGTGTTTACATGTGTCAGGTTCTAAGGGGGAATAATAGTTCATAAAAATGTGGCAGCCGTTCTGCCAAAAAAGGGATAAGAGGGGTACCAGTCAGTCACAAGTTATTCGTGAATAAGTAACATTTCATCATATCAAGAATGCAAACTGTATATTAGGAGGAGAAACAGCTTTGATTGTACATTTGCTTGATACATCAAGGAATACCTCCTATTATATTTCTGTATAGCACAGCAACCAGTAGCATTCTGTCCTGTTCAAGAAAACTGTTCCAAGAGAAGGCAGACCAACTGGAAGGAGTCCAGAGAAAAGCAGAGAAAACGGTCAGTTGTCTTGGGAAAAAAAGAAAAGCCACAAGAAAGAAAGATTGAAAGAATTGTGGTTACTCTGTTTAAAGAACAGAAGGACAACTGAACACGTGAAAACTATCATCTATATAAGTTACCTCTAGGAAGGTAAGGAGGGATTGTAATTTTTTATCTGTAGTGGATAAAGTGATGGGTTCAAACTATGACACTGAGGATTATGCTATATATTAAGAAAATCTTATTAACACTAAAGACAATTAGATCCTTTTCAATTTCTGAGGTACAGCTGATTCTCTTTTGGAGTTTCATAATGCACAAGATGAAGTCTTGAGGCCTTTTCCAGTCCCCTTTCCTTTAAGTCTGTGGTTCATCCTGTTGTATAATTTAGACACTCCATCTTACTTCTCTACAAAAAGTACATTTATCAAAGTTTTCATGCTAAATTATCCAAACCCAGACTTATTTCAGTATAGTGACTCCAAACCAATGAAGCCATTGTGGGGTTTAACACAGCTCAGATTGGTATGATGTCACTTTCTTTTTCCTACATAAATCCCATTAGCTCTCACAAGAAATGTGAAGACTTCTGGCAAAAGGACTGCTATCTTCCAGAGAGCAGTGTATCTGATATTTGATGGTTGTACACTGCTATCTCAACTGCCAGAAATATGTTCTTTCCTCAGGATTCCAATGGATTCTGCTAGAGAAATCTTATCTGCTGAAGCCTGCCCTTCTGGTGAGCTACTCCACAAACTGCTAACAAGGCACAGAGCTCATTTGCCTCAGGGGGCACTTATTATGATGAGAGATGAAGGACACAGAACTGAGTGAAATGAGATGTGGGCAGAAAATATGGAGACATACTGTGTTAGAAGGCTGCAGAATCAGTTTGCTTCATCTAAGATTTTTTTCATGTGCTCCTTCTTTGTATTAGTCAAACTTCAAAATCACACAAGTTTAATAAAGTATCCTCACTTGGCAGAAAAGATTAAATTCCTTTTGCCAGCCTGTCACCAAAGATCCCATTCTGTCAAAGTACAGGCATTCTTGGCTAAAGAACTGTATCCTGGGAATGACCAGCTCAAAGAAAATCTCATAGAGGGATGTTTGTTATAGTAGTGCATTACAGAAGTTCCAAGGACATGGGACTCCATTGCCAGGAAATACCAGTGTTGGTCATTACCTGTATTGCCTCTGCAATTCACTTATAGACACATATTCAGGTGATTTTGTACAGAAAAAAAATCTCCTTGAAGCAGTTTTAATCTTGCAGAAAAATTACATTTTTCACATTTCATAAACTATTGGAACCAGGAAAAATCCATTTGATACTCCTTCCTGGCCTTCTGAATTTCTCCTGAACATTGCATTTGTCTAAAATATACAAGATAATCTGTTTCTGTGAAATATACTTTTCAAACTCAGAGTAATATCCAGCATACCATGAAATTCATGCTTACCCTATATAGAATACCAGAGGAGTCATACAACAAATATTTTTTTCCATAAATTCACTAGCCTACAATTTTTCTCTGGGTAAACTTTTCAGATTTTGCTGTAGTAAACTTTTGGTGAAGGCTGGGTATTTCATCTCAAATAAGGCTGAGAAGAAAAGAACAAATAAACTAAATCATTCATTTATACTATCAGAGTTTTAAAACTTTATGAAAACAGGGGAAAACTTTACATCTAAAAGCAACGTCTGTCTCCCTGTTTGAGCAACTATAACCACATCCATCTAAACCCACGAGGCAACATTTGTGACTGAGTCCCAAAGGAACTGCCAATAGCTGTGCTTCTGAGCCCATCTTCCACGAAATTAAGATGTAATAAAAACTTTATTAAACTTAATAAACAGAGTCCCAAGGGCCAAGTTCCAGTACATGAAGCAATGGCTATCATGAGGGAAAAGTCCTGTTCCCTCAAAGATGAAAGATGTCAATGACATTTTTGGATGTGAGATAGAGTTTTTGGCAGTGTGGAATTGTTTTATAATATCAGTGTTCTTATAAGGCTTCAAAGATTAGAGATGTTAATTTAAATCATGTTAATTAGTACCAACACTATCTAAAACTAAGTAACAAGTAAGATAAACTTCAGTTTTCTCACAACTTCTACTCTTCCAGAAAGAAAAGAAGCAATAGCAGCATCCGGATTTTGGATAACTAATGTAGCCTTTGAAAAGCAGTTCTGCATGAAGACTTGCAATGAAACTGTCTGGAAAGATCATCACTTTTCAAATAATTGATTCTTCACTGCATCTTCCTTCCCGTCAGATCCTACTTCAGCCTGAATACAGTAATACAAATAAAACATGGCTTTAAATGGCCCTTTTAAGAGTTAGCTGAGAAACAGGACACGGTATCATGTTGTGTAACCACAGTGTGGGTTGTACAAATGTGCCTAACCATGCCTATGCTCAGCTGTGAGCCAGGGCTCACCATGGGAGAGTAGAATGACGAATGTCTACATGAATGAGGAAAGAAGACGGAGGAAGCACTTTGTGCAGTCACAATTAAGTAGCACTTTTAGAGCTATCTCTTGCTTTGTCCACACAGGCATGACTAAATGTATAAAGCATGTCTCTGTTACACATTTACATTATTACTCAGAAAGTCTGCCAATACTGTTCACAAGAATTTCTAACTAGTGAAGCACTCTTAGTATATGTGAAGCTCTAAGGGGAAAAAACCCCAAGGTGATCCTTCATTTCACTTTTCTTTGTTTCACATTTACAACTATTTGGATCTTTCAAAAGGTCAAAATTTAAAAGAAGATTTAAGCAGAGTGTGAAACAGAAGAAATAGAAGAAGCTACTAATTAATTTGTATTGTCAAATGGCAATCCCCATTCAAATGCTGCAAAAGCTGAAAAATAAAAGGTAGTTTACTGCTTTCATAATAGTGTAGTAGAACTCATCCTACAGGTAAAAGTGCTCAGAAGTTTAGGATTTTTATTGTGGAAAGATTTCCAAAGCAGCTTCAGGTTTTGGCATGAAAGAATTCAAAAGGAAGAAATATTCCAGAAATAATCTCACAAATAAAACGACAGTAAAAGAAACTCGTGCGCACTTTTGCATTTTCTGTATGTTCTCGTAAACAAGAGTCCTTGCACTAGAAAAAAGGTTAATACCTCACATTGATAGATAAAAAAAATCAGAAATTTGAAAGGGCATAAAATCTTTTAAGAGGCTTTTCTAGGGTTTTGAGACCAAGAGTTTTAGATATCAAAGAAGAAACTGAAGAAGTTAAATAAGATTGTGTTCTGGCTTTCGATCAAAGCAGACAGAAGAAAAATACAGAAAATGTAGAATGTAATAACCTATGAAGTTCAAACTAGTCTATAAACAATATCAACATTTCTTCTTACTACTTCTACTTTAAACCTATTATCTAAAAAATATTTCACTTTTTACATTATTTGTGTATCTCCTTTACATGGATAGTTACACATCGTATTTCCCAGGTAGTAGGAATTAATCCTGGATATCTGGCTTAAATTCTGCACTTTTGGGGTTTTTTTTCCCTGCAATTTAGGCAACATAACAAAAAAACTGCCAAACCACAGGAAAGCATTAACGACTGCAAAATTATTTCTGCGTCTGAAGAGATCAGTTGAAAAGCCAATTGCCCTTGACATCACTAAACCTAAAATCAAAACTCAATATCTTTTAAAACACAATCAGAAAACACAAAAGTCATAATTTACTAACAAAACACCTGTAAGATTAAAAATAAAGAATCCTACTAATCTTCTAAAAGGAATAGATAAAAAAAAGAAATACCTCTACAGCATTTCTGTTGTTGGAGCTTCCTGCTGGATACAGCTTTGTGCAACTCTGGCTGCGTTTCCTGCTTTCTGTTTACTTAATGCCTTAGCTCAAATAAAAAGAAGGTGTATTCTTGAATACTATACGTACAGCACAACACATTGTCTTTCTTCAGCAAGCAAGTTTGAATTTTTTCTTAGTAATACTCGACTTCTGAAAAAAGGGAAGAAAATATTTAGTCTGAGTGACCTTTATTTTTAAAATTTCCTTGACATTAAACAATTTCCTTCATCCATGCCCTGCAACTATGCAACCTTTCAATTTCTACTTCAAAAAAGGTCTGACTCAAAACTCATGAACGTCTGTCTGAGACATTTCAGTCACTGATGTCAAATACATTGATTTCTACCTGTTCTGGAGTGGTATGCAATCACTTCGCTTCTAGCCTGTCTGGGTGCCGAGAGCTGTTTGGAGACCTAAGGATGGACAAAAGTGCATATGTGAAGTATTCAAAGGGATGAAAGTGTATGCATTGGATTCACCCAGAGCCTGACATTGATAGAAGGATTGAAGAAGATGGAAAAAGGAATTAAATACTTGAATAGAATGCATTTGGAAATCTTTTTAAAATATCTGTCCTTAACTCTCTCACAGCTGACTAATGATACTGTGAAATATCCCTTGTCAAGGGGCTGCCTAGAGCCCCTGCCATCCAAAGGGACTTGACAGACTTGAAAAGTGGGCCTATGAAAATGCCATGGAGTTCACAAGGCCAAATGCAAGGTCCTGCACCTGGCTTGGGGCAAACCCAACCACAAAGACAGGCTGGGTATAGAATGATTGAGAGCAGGCCTGAGGAGGACTTGGGGGTATTGGTGGATGAGAAGCTGGGCATGAGCTGGGAATGTGTGTTTGCAGCCCAGAAAGCCAATTGTATTCTGGGCTGCATCAAAAGCAGTGTGGCCAGAGGGGCAAGGGAGGGGATTCTGCCCCTCTGCTCTGGTGAGACCCCACCTGCAGTGCTGTATTCAATGCTGGAGACCCCAACACAGAAAGGACATGAACCTGTTGGACTNTGCCATGGAGTTCACAAGGCCAAATGCAAGGTCCTGCACCTGGCTTGGGGCAAACCCAACCACAAAGACAGGCTGGGTATAGAATGATTGAGAGCAGGCCTGAGGAGGACTTGGGGGTATTGGTGGATGAGAAGCTGGGCATGAGCTGGGAATGTGTGTTTGCAGCCCAGAAAGCCAATTGTATTCTGGGCTGCATCAAAAGCAGTGTGGCCAGAGGGGCAAGGGAGGGGATTCTGCCCCTCTGCTCTGGTGAGACCCCACCTGCAGTGCTGTATTCAATGCTGGAGACCCCAACACAGAAAGGACATGAACCTGTTGGACTGAGTCTAGAGGAGGGTCACAAAGATGACCAGAGGGCTGGAGCATCTCTCCTGTGAAGATAGGCTAAGAGGGTTGGTGTTACTCAGTGTGGAGAAGAGAAAGCTCCAGGGAGACCTAATTGTGATCTTCTAGTAATAGAAAGGGGCTTATAAGAAAGATGAGGACAAACTTTTTAATAGAGCCTGGAGTGATAAGACAAGGGGCAATGTCTTTTAACTGAAAGAGGATATATTTAGACTAGATATAAGGAAGGTATTTTTTATTATTAGGGTGGTGAGATACTAGAACAGGATGCCCAGAAAAGCTGTGGGTGTNACTGAAAGAGGATATATTTAGACTAGATATAAGGAAGGTATTTTTTATTATTAGGGTGGTGAGACACTAGAACAGGATGCCCAGAAAGCTGTGGGTGCCCTGTCCCTGGATATGTTCAAGACCAGGTTGGATGAGGCTTTGAGCAACCTGATCTAGTGGAAGGTGTCCCTGCCCATGGCAGGGCAGTGGGAACTAGATGATCTTTAAGGTCCCTTCCAACCCAAATCATTCTATGATTCTATGAAAAGAGTTGTTCAACTCTAACAAATAGGTAAATAGAAAATGGGCCTATCCTATATTCTTGGGGTGACTTTATGATGCTGTATCCCCGTCACCTGCTCTATGCCCAGACACGAATCCTGTGCCTTTCTGTACTTCTGAGGGAGAGGGGGGAGAGCCAGTGGANATCCCCTGTCACCTGCTCTATGCCCAGACATGAATCCTGTGCCTTTCTGTACCTCTAAGGGAGAGGGGGGAGAGCCAGTGGAATTCCTTTGGTGCTGTGTTCAAAACAGAGGTAGCTTGCTGGCTCTTCCTGCCCGGCTGCTCCATTTCTGCAGCAGGGAAGAGAGTTACGTTCCTTTGCTTTTTAGCTAGCTTCTCGTTCATAAACTGAGGACAAAAGGCTTTCCTGGGACTTTGGCTTCTTCTCTTCTGGACTGTTCAGCAACACCAGAACACCACCGGGAGGCCCTACACACTGGCCTGGAGGGGGCCCACGCCAAACCCCAGCTCTGGAGGGGAGAGAGCCACACCCGCATGAAGGACTTTGAATTTTACCAGGTTTTCTCCACAGCGAAAGGTTTTATTATTTAGCATGATTTTCTTTTTTTCCCCTGTGCCCGCATGCACTCTGCTTGTTAAATAAATAACTTTTTTTCACTTTCCTCCGAGGAAAATTCTTTCTGAACCTGGTGGGGCAGGGGCGGCTGGAACCTGCCTTCTTTGGAGGAGACATTCCTTCCAGAGCGTTTCCCTTAATTTGTCTAAAACAGGGACACCTATGCACAGCAACCTGTGTATTGTGACTGCGCCTTTGTCATGGGCAGGAAGGGGATTGGAAGAGGTAAACCGGGCTTTCAGCCTAACTTATTACCTACTGAAACTAACAGCAACTTGAGCTCATGAAAGTTTTAAGTCTTATTTGAGACCCAGTAGTGCCCTGTTGTTCTGCATCAGCAGCTTTGCCTAGGCTTGTCTTTTAGTTCATTTCACACCCTTGTTTGTACCTCAAAAGTGAGACTCTGCAGTCTGCAATAGAGTTACACGTTTATTTAGGAAGATGAAAATCAGACCGCATCACTAGACCACAGGGACTGCCTAAAGACATATATCACTAATACTCACCTATCCAAAGAAAAGAGCAACGCTCTAGCCAAGTCCACAGCATGAGCCTGATTTCTTCAGTTTCTGTAAAGCCTAAAAGTGGTATGATTGCTATTAAAAATTGCAAAAGTTCAAGTGACTTTCTTGATAAATTCACAGATTTTGTGCTTTCTGCAGGTATAGCACTATGTTACCTACTGTACATTTAAACAAAATGGGAGAAAACCAACGGAAGTTCACTGGAAGTTGCCCCCCAGTATGTTTCTTTGTTGTCAGTGACCTATTAATCCTCTGGTGAATGATGGACTTTATTGACTATGTTGTCCAATCACTATTAATAAGATTATAAGATTTGATAATTTGCAGATAATCTTTGTACTTTGTACAAAGGCAGAACGACACTTTAATGAATAAAATCACAAGTACATCAGTTATATATTATCTTTAGAAGTTAAACTACCAACAAAAGCAGTTGTGACAAAAGTATGAATACAGGCAATAATTTTCAGTTACAACAGGTTTTAGGAGAGCAGTACCTAGAGAAGAATCAGATTATAATTTTTCTTGTTTCCTTGTATAACAGAAACACAATCCCTATCCAGGAGGCCTAAATTACAAAGGAGTACTGCTGACAGAACAAACTAACCTTAATGGAGTGTACTCATTATTAGAAAGGCTAAGCAGAAGCTTCCAAATTTCAGCAAGAGTGACTTTGGTAATAGAGAAATGAGAGGGGGGTTTCTTCCTTTATCTTACTCTCATATTTTTATTAAAAGCATGGGGCAACATGTTTATGGTACAATAAAGGAATAAGCAGATCATGTTTGCAGGTGTGAGGGAGATAAGCAAATGCTGATATTTTTACAGAATAACATGGTGCAAACAGAAGAGAATCTTTCTATCTCAGTCTTGTAAAACAACTCTCTGTTGAAACTTTTAAAAATTTACTTCTGTTTCTACCTGTGGTGGGAAAGGAAGGTATAGCTAAGGCAAAAAGTGCTCAGTTCTGTTTTCAATTGTATTGCCTTGTGTTACAATGTGCCACAGCTTCTGCAAAGTTGGACAATCCAGCTTGCCACTGACTTAAGAGACTTTTTAGAGAGATATAAAGCACCCCAATACAGATGTAGTATCATGAAGACCCATGCCCAGAACAGTATTTGTACCCTCCTGGTTCACATCACAGATGTATGAGAGCTTCTTAGAGGAATTACTGAAAGCTTTCGTTTGGGGAAAACATTCCTAGATCTAATGGGGCAAGGGACTCTGGTTTTCTAGGCTAGTCTCTCTCAAAACTCAGTGTCTGATTTCGTTACTGCTTGAAACTAAATACATACTTTTGGGCTAAAACACACTTCTCCAGAAAGCACCCAACCCTGATTAAAAGGTTTTTAATGATAAGGAATCCATCCTCTGTTCTTCTACCTGAACTCACCATCACTTGAGTCTTTCCTAACAAAAATTGTCACCTTTTTCCCAGCTTGAATTTGTGAGAACTCAGTCACTAGCCCCAGAATCTTGTCAAACATTTCTCCAGCCAGATTGAACCAACTTCTGCCATCAAGCTTTGCTCTGCAAAGTGGAACAAAGACAGGAATAAAAGAAAACCAAGAGTAGTTGGTAAGTTTGAAATGTACTCTAGATAAACACATTTCAGGTGTTTTGGTTATTCTCATGACCCTCCCCAGTCTTCAATATCATCCATAAAGTACAAACAGAAGTACCAGGTTCCAGGAAAGAGCATGTATCAATATCACAGAGAAAAGTTTCAGTTTCTTTAAGTCAGTATTTGAAATGCAGTATTCTCCCCAAATATAATGCACTGGAGCCTAGAGGGCTGGATTCATCCTCTCTTGCCATATAACAGCTTGTAGCAGGCATTAGTCATTACATGCTTTTATCCTTTATCTTCTAAAACAGTGACCTGCAACATAGTACACTTGATCTTGCTTTGAAAATATCAAATAAACTTAGTTTTAACTGCAAAAACTAACAAGTGAAAATCAAACTTGAACATTTTCAATCTGAACAACAAAATTTGGGAAAGATTATAAGAAAGAAATTCTTAAAATAGTAAAAAGTTGTACAAGTTTAAAGTAGAAGTATCTGTATACCCTTTACCTCCATATGTGGATAAACATTAACACACTCACATGGTTGTTCAGAAGCATAATTGTATCAGTTACATGCAAAGCACTCTATTATTTGTCCCAAGTAAACTGATGAAAATGTGTGATACATATTTAAATCTCCTGGAGATAAATTTCTAAGTGCAGGTGTGTCTCAAACAAACATTTGGCAGGGAAAAATCTTGGTCACAGTCAAACAGGGTGATCTTCAGTACTTGATCTAGGGATAAGATTTTCCATGTAAGAAATAAAATTACAATAATACCCATATATGTTACTGATATGCTTGAGTGTCGAGGCAAATAGTTGAAGTGATTAGGGTTACCTAATAAAAGACCAGCAAGACCTCTGGAAGCAGATAGCAGGAATAGCGATTGGGCTGAATTCTCTGCGTAAGCTCTCTTAATCATTGGATGGTTGATATGCCAGCTGGCTTTTCCATAATTCAAAACTATTTAAATTTGATTGTTTAAATAACCAATGCAAAGTAAGTTTTTTTCTCATTATTTTATAATCAAACTCCTTCAAAATTCTTGAAAAGAACCCAAACCAACCAAAGAAACCAAACACACGCGTACACACACACACACAAAACCCCTAAACAAAACTGTTGATGCTGTGATCTGAATTTGGAAGGGAAACATTTTCTCTCCTGATGGGAGAAAGGAAGGAAAGTAACACACACTTGCTACACATAAAAAAGCAATATTCAATAAGGAACATAAAAAGGAAGAGAATATGCATAGAAACCTCCACAGTCCCTCAGTCAATATGGCTCAGAAAAATAAAACTCATAATTAGACTGTTGCCCCTCACACATCAGTTATTCACAGTGCTCTTCTCAGACCTTAATAACTGCAGTCTTACCTTGCTGTAATCACTATATTCAGAAGTCTGACATATTACATCCATGGTCTACATTTCCCTTCAATCCTACATTTTGATCACATATCAATTGCTTGTCTGTGTTCTGAAGATCCTTTGCTGTGTTTGTCAGAAGTGCAGCTTTCTCAGCTGCAAGATTTCCAGACTGGTACTTTATTACCGTATGGTTCTTCTGGAGTTGAAGAAAATTAAATCAAGAGCATGCCTCTTAGGTAGATAATGTCTTTTATCAAAGGTATCAGATCAGTACAGCATGATCTACCTTTGGAAAAATTTATGTTCCATTTTATTTTCCTGCTTTAAGTACTTCCTTCCTTTAAAATCTGTTCCAAAGCTTTGCACACTTGAGTCAGACTAACGACTCTACTGTTGCTTGGATCAGTTTTACTGCCATTCCTGGTCCTTCTTTATTACAGGTACAAAATCTACTAGAAGAGTAACTGATAGTCCTGTAAAATGCATGATCTGGAGCAATCCAGAGCTGCAGTGAATTGAGCACAGCCCATTCCCCATAAGCACTAAAAGAATTTGTGTGCTAGGATGTCGGTGTCTAACAATCATGCTAATAAGCAAACTACAATTTTTCAAAGGCTTATTTGATCAAAGTCAACTGCTTCCCTTAAAGAAAAAAAAGTCAAATCACTCTCTGAAGCCTTTACAGTACTACATCTGTTCAAAGAAAATTCACTATAACTTTATTTCCAATGTGGGCAAAATGCAAGCATTTCCAGACACACTCAGACACTTGGAGTGTTTTGGCTGGCTTGAAAAGAAAAAAATAGTATGTTCTTTCTTCTCATTTGAACTATTTAATATAATCATGATGCTTTAATTTCTGATTTTCTCCTTTATTGCTCTTCAAAACAATTTGATGTGTTGATTAATTCAGTGAGGAATTCTTAAGTATAATATCCCTATGCCCAAAGTTCTTCCATTCCCAGGCTACACATACTTAAAAGAACTGGCATATGCACTTGACCAGTTAGGGATATTCCTCCTTACATGGAATTTGAATTTAATCCTCTTTAACATAGGCTAAAATATCTTAATATGTTACCAAACTGGAACAAAAGGCATTTTTCTTTAGAGTCCCAAGAGAAAAGCAGAACAGGGTAGATTTGAGGATCTTAAGGCATTGCATATCTTCAGGTACTAACAGGTGAACAGCACCAAAGACACCTGCCTTGGTAGGTATAGGTAAAAACTTCCTAACGAGAGTTTTCTCTTTCTGGAAGAATTAACCCTCTGGATCAGGGATGATTGCAATCTCTGTGGTCTATTTTCTCCTTTGCTGTGTGCTGGCAGAGAATAAAACAGCATCAGCAACCAATGGATACTGTGAAGGTCATAGATTTTCAAAAGAACTTTGGTAAAGTGTTTTGCTTCCTTACTTACACATAATATGTATGTATTAATTTGCATGTAGATGTATAAGCATCTTGTTCAAGCCTGGATATAGCAAGCTTAGTAAAATTACATCCTGGACAAGAACTTCCCCCCAGCATCAGAAAATCACATCTGATTTCTGTTTCTGCCTTTATGCATATTTATATCATGATCAGATACACAGCTATGACTCTGCTTTCCCTGTGCTTCTCAGTATATGCTTTCTAGCATCCATCTGAAAAACCCTTTCTAGGTAAATAACAATTCATTATACTTAAGGTTCCTCTAGGATATTCTTAATGCCATTTTATAGGAGGAGTGTTTCTGGGTTTAAGTTATGTATCCAAAACCTCATTCCTGAAAGAAATCATACATTTTAAAGTAGCGACCAAAGAGATAGAGCAAGAAACAGTGCCAAACATACAGCAGGAAGTATCAGGTAAGCCACTCTTACATTACAGTTAGTTTCAGAGAAAACACCAAGAATTACAATTTTCAAGAAGTTCTTTATTAAATCATTATAGTCTAGGCCAACTTTATCAAATCCATGTTTTATTCACTTTTCTATGAAGAGAACTGTAAGCCTCCACATGGTGTCATTCAGTAAAACCCTGACTTTATATTATAACACTTTTTAAAGAATTATGAACTTTTCATGTCTTCTTGCAATTATGAAGAAATGAATTTGTTCCTGTACCTTTTCTGTTAATTTTTAACTACATGTACATATTTATGTGTATGTATGTGGGGTCCAATTCTTTTTCATACAAAATTGCACCTATTTTTATTTCTTTACTCTTTCTCTGTGGACATGGCACAAGGAACATCCTACTAATTAAAGAAAAATTTTCTGCAAAGGCATCTTTACTGTTTTTATTCTACTGTCTGAAATCTGAGATTTAGTAGTCAGTCAATTTCAAGTTGAAAAAATAAGCTAAATAAACCATAAGAAATCGAAGATACAACTATCACAGGGTACTAGCAATGTCATATGGGAGTGTCTCCCTACAAGCTCTCAGTTCAAAGAGCACTCTGGGCAATTAATGAGCAGCTGTATTATTTTCATAGCCAGAAGTCTTCTGACAGCAGATTCCTGATTTAGGTCAGAGCACAAAGATTACTTATTAAATTCCACCAGAATCTACCGATGTATGCAGACACTTTAAAGTTTGTCAAAATAGTCTTGCAATAACTTAATACTTTACCTTTGTTCAAAATGTAGAATTTTCAGTAGCTTAGTTGAAAAGTGAGGCGTGTTTCACTTTAATGTATTTCACTCTGTGGATTCCTTTATCATGTTTCTCAGGACTATTCATAGAAGTGGTGAAAGAATGCACAATAGTCTATGATTCCCATATGGAGTTGGTCATCTTTGCCACAAATATTTTTCTGTTCCTTCCACAAATCATTCTGGTGTACCTGAAAGACATTCACATCCACATGGAGCTCTGTTTGGTTTCCCTTGATCCCAAGTGCCAGACTGCATGCCCAGGAGAAGTCACTGTTTTGCTGAACTATTCATATTACTCAGTAATTGTTGGACATTTCTACTAAAAGGATGACAAATCAAGAAAGCTTGATGAAATTTCAGAGTTGGTCAATCTAAGAAGCAGATTCTCAGTGATATTTTTCTGGATGATTCACTCTGAGAGCCATCATTCTGGCTATATGTTGTACACCAGGTCTCATACCTAGAAATTTTATGATACTTTCTGTGGAATAGTAAGGCCACTTTCTCTGCAATGGTGCCTTTGATATTGGGGAATGTTGTATGTTATACTTCCGGAATTTTTTTCTAGATTCAATTTCCTCAGTCTAGATGAGCCAAGGGAACCACATTCAGTTGCAGAATAGTTTTATGTTTGGCAACTACAACACAAACCAGCCAGGATGGAGAGGAGATTCCAGTGTTACTTTACTAGGCTATACACTGAAGGATTCCCATTATAATAATGAGAACCTGATATCATATTCCTGAACTGTATTTTTGGGGTAATAAGTTGCTTATTCTTGTTGGGGCTAAAATTCATAAAAGCTCTGAAAATAGTATCTTAAGTCATTTTCCAAATAAAAATAAAGATAGGATTTGCTGAGATTCTCATATGTTTAGTTCAATACTGAACACAGCACTTCAGGAAAGACATTGTCAAACAAAAGAGGCCTCAGGAGAGAGATGAAAACTGTTATCCAAAATTATTATATCCAAAGACTACATCCTTTGATAAAGAAATGTAAAAGCTGAAGTTTTTAGGCTCAAAGAAGAGAAGACTGATATGAAACATAACAGTCTTGAAGTAAAAGATACTTTTGCAAAGAAAGGGAAATAATCACTTGTCTTTGGAAGGAATGAAAACTAATGGGTGTGTACTACAGTGAGAATTCAGGTAGATATTAGAAATAAAAGTTACTAAACTCCGTAAAGAGGCCGTCTAAGTAGGCTGCAGTTTCTCTGCCAGCTGGGGCTTTGGTGGCTGATCGGCATCTCTCCCTCCTCTACTTCTCTGTCATTCTCTCGATGTGGTTTTCCTTGTTCTCAAGGCTTCCCCTCCTGTAAGACCAGACTTGATGAGACCAGCCCTCTGCATGAGAGGGCCAGCTCTGGTTTTCACTTTCATGAGGGAGAAAGAGGGGGTTTTTTGCTGTTCTCAGCCCCAGTCTATGCAGCCATACAGTATAGCAGCTGCAGAGTTGCCTCTGGAGCACCATCATTACTTTCTTTCACAAAGAAGATTTGTTCTGCCCTGGTAACCTAAAACAGGGACCAAAATTCTGTTCAGTTGTGGAAAGTCTATGCACACACCCACACACATGCCAGGCTTGCTGCCTTCTCATGCTTGACGGTGAGTACCACACAATGAGCACATCAGTGGCCAGGGACAGACAAGAACAATGACTTTCTTCCTTGATGGAAACAAGTGCTAGAAGAGTGCTTCCAAAAGCCCAAAGTATACACATTAAGCTCCCAGAAAAAGAAAGCTTTAGTTTTTCCCAGCTTTATGAGCATTTCTCAGTCAAATCAGGGTCATGATTTTGTCAAAGATCACCTGTTTGCACACTAAGATGATTATCTTGTCACATACCTCTGCAGATGTGGATATACCACCAGGTGTGTATTATGAAACAGCTGAAGAAAATGCATTTGTCAACTAGGCAGAAAAATTGGGACGTGCAGGTTATGAATGCCAAGGAAAAAAAGGAAAAGACAGGTTCTGTAATTACCTTCAGACTCCAGAGAAGGCTTAGTCTGAGCCCATTGTAGTGAAGTTATAACATGGAATAATGTGGTTTCTCTTGTTCTAAGAGATCAAACCACTCAGAAATTTCCTAGCCACCAGAGCAAAGGGAGAGTTGTTATAGAAAGGTATGGATGCAGTTCAATTCTTAAAATGCAATAATCTGTGACTCAACTGCAATAATTAAAATAGTGCTGGCACCAGTCAATATAATAATTTTAGAAAACTTATGACAGTGCTCCTCTAGCTGTGACAGAAATGTAGTAATCAAGAATGGGGCTGTCAGAAGTTAGTGCAATCTTTTTTTCCTTCATTTTACTTATTTAGTACTGATATAGTGTAGGTGAGCAGTCCTTGGATCCTAGCCTTCAGACCATAATTCTTTATCTACCCACAAATTGGTTCATTCTTTTAAAAACAAGTCTCCTCGTTGCCTCAACTCCATCCACATTTTTTTTCCACCTAAACAGAGACCAAAGTTTCCTGATGCTGTCTGTATGAAGTCTGTTTGCTTTATTTGGAATATCACACTCTCTGATAAATGCTGCCATTGTGCTGATAGGTAATAAGTCAAAGACTACATAATTTAAAAAGTGTCAGAAGGGTCCTCTGAAAGTCACCCTGTCCAACCCCCCACTCAAAGTGGGACAATCACCAATACCAAATCACATCTCCCACATACTTGTCAAGACTTGAAAAACTGAAGCATAAGAAGGTGGAAGGTCCTGTAGGAGAGTACTGCTACAGCTTTTACAGTGTCTGTGTTCATTCACTGGGAATGTTTCACTGGAATGTAACAATGGTAAGGAGTCTTTGGACGCTTTTCTGAACACACACATTTCTATGCTCTACTCCTTGTAATACAACATAAGGGTGTTTGAAGATATCTGAGGTAAATAATCTCTTTGTTTATCTTTTGCAATACAGAATGAATGACCGTTTCCATTACCTGTATGTTTATGATTGCTTTGACAAAATCCCAGAGCAATGTGGATCATCTAACACAAATCTGATGTGAACAAAGTGTGTAAAGTTAAGCAATACTAAAAAATAGCTGTTTTTTTCTCTGTTCCACGGTAAAGTTTTCACCCAAACAGTAGCTCCAAATTATGAGCTAAGGCCTCCTGAAGAGTCGCAGCTGATGTTTCACTGCTAGCAGAAGTGTTAGCTGTGAAAATAGGATAGTGGGGTTGGGAGTGAAATCAAAGATATGGCTGTCACCTAGAGGGTCTGGAAACTGCTATCAGGAAGTTTTTCCTGGCACTCAGATTAAGTTGTCCAATTGAGAAGGGATCAGTGCATACTCCCTAAATTCTGGCAAGTTCAGGAAGGAATTGTGCCTAATGAATCATAAAATATTTTGGGTTGGAGGGAATCTTTAAAAGCCCTCATGCCATGAGCAAGGACATGTTCAACTCGACCAAATTGGTCAGAACCTGATCAAATGAAGTCTTTCTGATAACCCTATTACACAAGGAAAGTAGTGCACCCATACCATCTCTGGTAACAGTTGTACAGGCTTTGGCTCCTGACCACCTCCACCTGCCCCCATATGAGAGGACAAGTTTTTTTCTAGAGACACCTCCTCAGAAGATCCCTACAATTTTCTTAGCATCAGCATGGTCATTATGTCTATTTCAGAGGCAGGAGGGTATCTGCATATCTGACTCTCCTGGGACCTTTTCCATAACCTCCTGCTGTACAGCTGAGAACAAACTGATGGGTTAAATAAAATTGTATTTACATTGTGCAATGCCAGAACTCACAGCCAGCTATGCTGACTGGTTTTCATACAGCGTGTCTTGATTCCTTTCTTCTGCTTTGTAGTGAGAGCAAATTTACCACCAGCTTTCTGATGGCATCTCAGTACAATGACATACAATATAGCCATTGTGCAACCCATTCTCAGATTCCACTGTACATTTACAGATTTTTACATTTACTCAGATTCTTGATAACTTGGAAAGAGATTTGCATGAAGTTATTTGTCTTAACTACATCCTGCCAAGAGTGATATGATTTTATAATGTTAAGCAGTGCTTAAACAGCACTGAAAATGTACACCAACAGCTCAGGCCTGTCAGCACTTACCACACATGTAAACCCTTCCTGCTTGCTTGTGCTAAGCAACCCAGGTCATTCTTTGTGACAGTTTGCTGCAACAGTGAGCCTACCCCTGTCTATGGAGTGTCCCTTGACTAGTCTGCAGCTGATGTTTGTGCTTAAGGTGGCCTTTCCTCACCAGTCTTTTGCCTGATTCTGGGAAGAGTGAGTCACTGTGACACAGCATGGCTGCCTAAGTCAGCTACAGTGTAAAAGGGAGACTACTTTGTACTCTATGCTGCACCTCTAAGGATTGGATTACCAGGAAGCTAATTAAGTAAGATGACTTACAGGGAGTTTTGCTATATGCACTGTCACATCCCTGCTGGAGACATGGAGAGGGACTTGTGTGAGGGAAGAAAGCAAGTACTTCTTGAAGCGCTAGGCCAGATGTCCACAGGCAGGGCCCCTGACAAAGTCTGGCAATGAAGAGGGAGCTTTCTAAGGAGAAATGGAGAGGCTCTGGGAAGGCCATTCTTAAGGAAAAGGCAGGCTAATATATTTTGGGCTATCATCTCAAAACTGCCCTGGAAGCCAGAACAGTTTAGGAATAAGGGACTGCAAGAATTCCTTCAAAGAAGAGCAGAGAATGCTACCTCTTCCTATCAAAAAAAAGTCACAAAAGTAGTATTTTTTCTATGCCCCACAAAAGACTCCAGCTTTTGCAGAAGACTGGTAAAGGTGTGCAAACACTGTGTAGTCTAACACATAAGCAACAAGTAACTGGGCAAGAAGAAATTTTATGATTTTGTTTAAAGGTTATTTTCCAACACCAATAATTGAGTATCTCATAATAAAGCAAAATAGCCTGCGCTTTTGCCCACAACTTGCAAGAAAGCATTAGAGAGACTTGTCTTCAAGGACTGCTAGTCCTTTCTTCCTGTATCCTATTTTTGCTTACATTTTTCTAAAAGTAACAACATACTAAAAGAAGGTAAAGAGTCAGTCCTCTAGACACGTGTCCTAGTTGGAGAGATCCAAGGATGGCCTTCCAAAACTCTAATATTTCCCCACCTAAAGCAACACTTGAGCATTCTTTAGAAGTCTGTCATTTCTACTCTGAAGCTCATGACAAAATCTGTAGGATTGGAAAAAAGGTCTGCACTTATGCTGCTGAGAAGCCTTCTGAACTCAGGGTACGTGCTGGGGTGTGGTGTATACAGCCCAGTATGAGTTCCACCATTACTTGTAGCTGCCAACATCAAGCACTGCTACAAAGGGCTTAGGGGCCTCTGCAAGAAGAGATCCCTTTTTGCGTCATTTTTCTCCTTGACATCACTACTGCAAGCATGCATGGATGTCGCCCTGAGTTTTGCAGTCTTTCTATGTTTTCATTCCTGTAGTAGAATTTCCCAGGCACTTTACTGTAAGCATCAGGCATGTTTACCTATCAATATCTATTATTATCATTCTTTTTGTTAGGCGGAGAATTATGATAGACTTTTGGTCTGACCAGTGTCATGGAGAGGTGGTAACCCCATCCTCCAATCCATGGTTGTCTCTAAAAAGATATATAACTGACAAAATAAAGAGCCGGGCCGGTCTTCTTCCTTTTTCTTCTTCCTTCTACCTTGGCCCTTCCTTGCTCTCTCTTTTGGCCCAGGCCCTATCCTGACAGAACGGTGTCTGCGTGGTCCTTTCGTGTCTGAGTACGACACATGGATATCCAGATGTTCCAACTACCATATGTACTCTTGGTAAAGGTGCCTTAGCATGCTATTTTCACAGGAAGTACTCTAAGTTTCCCTGCCAGAATCTCAGCAAAACTGAAGAGCTATTGCCAGAGGTACTCCTAAAGGAGGAAAAATGTTTATTTTGGCTTCAAGACTAGAAGGTGCATATTTGGACTCCACAGAGCATGATAGCATGCTTATCACTGTATCTGATATTAAGCACAGTCTCTATACTATCCTAATTTGAGGCACTATAGCTAATAGAAACAAACTAATGTGGAGAATCTGAGCAATCATCAGATATTTAAGTGCCTAAATTCTTGGGAAGCTCTGGAACAATAAAGGTAAATCAGGCTAGACACTGCTGATTTTAATCCCTGCCCTCTCTTTAAGATTTCCTCCTTAAGACACCTAAAAAGTTTCCAACCAGAAAAAAAATTACAGGAAGTCTGAGTAAGATTTCAGACTCTCTTTGCAGGGATTTGGCTGAATATTGATTTGGGAAGGCAGATGAAAAATATGGAAACAATGAGAGGAGAAACTGCACTAAACATAGGTCCCCCACACTCCAGGGAAAATCCTAAAGTAGTAAAACACTGTAAGTGCCTACTGAAAAAGTATTAGCTGTGGAAAGTTACATGAGAGTCTTCCTGTACTCAGGAATGCACGACTAGTGTCTTTATTCACAGAACTAGGCAATCTTCATATCTAGCTCTTCCACCAGTTTTTCTTCCTCCTGCATGACTCTTAACTCTGGTATCTGCCTGGAGATAAGAAGTGAGAATTTCAGGCATCTTGCTCTTCTGATTCTGATAAATGTTCAGAAACTGCAGGTTTTTGGTTTCTCCTGTTCTAGCTATTCCATAAAATTCCATATTATGTGTAATAAAGAAAACAGATACATCATTTAATGTTTTGTATTGCAAATAAAACATTTGAACTGGTAGACAAAGATGGGTAAGAACTGACTAAAGGACGGTGACCACTGCGTGTTTTTCTGATCATGCAGAGCTCGGCACTGTATTTTCAGGAGAGTGAATCAGAAAATGAGTTGTTACACTCCAAATAGGCCTTTGTTTTGCTGATCACAATTATCAGACAGTCATTTCACCATGGTTTTCCAGAAATAACCTGAGCTGTACCTTCTGGTATAAGACTGACTAATGATAGAAATTTTTTTGCAGACACTGAAGTGTTAAATTTAAAGCTTTCCTGATTAATCAAGGGGATATTCACTACTTTTTAAGGAAGAAAACAAGACATTTCTTGTTAACAGAAGGAATAGAAGAATTTCAGGTAAAGCAGTCTATCTGTAGTGTCTTGGGAACCACCAGTAACCCATCAGTTAAAAAAAAGAAGTAGGAAAAAAAATCTACATCTATAAAATACAGTGTATTTACTAATTTTACTGATCAAGGCTTTTAACCTAAGCTGGGCCAAAAGAGCGCTAAGGGAAGGGAGGAAGTTGAGAGACAGACACACTACCAGCACAGGCTTGAGCTCTGCTCTGCACTGCTGCAGCCTCACCTGCAGTCCTGTGTGCAGCTTTGGGTGCCACAATATAAGAAAGACATTAAGATATTAGAGACCGTTCAAAGGAGGGCCAAAAGGATGGTGAAGGGCCTTGAGCGGAAGCTGTATGAGGAGTGGCTGAGGTCACTTGGTCTGTTCAGCCTGAGGGGAGACTTCATTGCAGTCTACAACTTCTTTGTGAGGGGAAAAAGGAGTGGCAGGCACTGATCTCTTCTCTGTGGTGACCAGTGATAGGCCCCAAGGGAATGGCCTGAAGCTGTGTCAGGGGAGGGTTAGGTTGGATATTCGGAAAAGGTTTTTCACCTGAGGGCTGATTGGGCACTGGAACAGGCTCCCCAGGGAAGTGGTCACAGCACCAGCCTGACAGAGTTCAAGACATGTTTGGACAATGCTCTCAGGCACATAGCAAGACTCTTGGAGATGACCCTGTTCAGGGCCAGGAGTTGGACCCAATGATCCTTGTGGGTCCCTTCCAACTCAGTGTATTCTGTGATTCTTTGATTTTACCTTCCACAGGCAGAACTGAGGGCATGAGGGAGCTGGGGGGTTCAAGTACCACAAAACACAACCATGAGGCACAGGTGTGACCTGGCTGGCACAGAAACAGTCACACTAAATGCACTACTCACCTGCTTGCACATTGGTCACAGCACAGCTTTGCACTAGTGACTAGGGACTAAAGCCACACCCCTTCCTCAGGGCAGCATTCCTCGAATGAAGACTGAGTGCATGGAGAAGCTCCTGCATCCAGGACAGAGAGCAGGATGGTGGCTGCTCTTGCAGGGCTGGGCCCAAGGGGGTCCCCAGGATGGCAGGGCCTGTCCCATTGACAGAGACAACAGCTGGGTCCAGCTGACAGGACCAGGCTCATGGTCCTGGGCCAAAATGACAACCCACAGGGCTGGGCTCAGCTCCGTCATGGCCATGGGGTAGGCCATGCCAGGGCATCGGCCCAAATACGGGTGGAGGCCCAGACCTAAGGAGTTCCACAGGCACGGCTGAGATGGAGGCCAGTGCCCCCCAGGGCAGGCAGAGGCTGAGGGCCCTGGGCTGGGCTTACAGCGAGCCCCTGGGCCTGTGGCTGTGGGGAGGCTCCAGCTGAGGCAGGTCTGGGCCTGCTGGGACCCCCAGAGCTGGCACTGCTGGTCTGGGGGGGCCTGAAATGTGACACTGGTGCTTACAGTGAGCTGTGGGCCTGGGGCCCCTGACAGCCTTACAAAATACCAGTGCTAAGGTTCTTCTGTTTCTGCTTTTTATACTCTTATATTTCTTTTTTGCAATCCTTTTTTTGCATTATTTTAATTTGTTTGCTGTATTTTATGAAAAAAGATTTTGAGTAGAGTTCCTTAAACTCCGACCTTTGATTGAGCTGGTTGGTCCTCAGGAGGATTTCGCTCACCTGTGGGAGCCACAGCTTCCTTAAATCTACGGCTGAAAATAATCCTTGGGCTATTTTCTCACTAGGTCCCCACACTCGTGTTGGAGGCTAACCACTCGTCCCCCCTAAACCCTGGTGAACACCGGCTCCCTGGGGCTGCAGCAGGCTCCACAATGCACTCCACGCAAGTTCCCCCTGTCCTTGCAGTGCTGCAGCCACAATTGCACGGATGAGGCTTACAGTGTTTTGCTTTCCCAGGGAATGCCCGTGAGTCCTTGTTCTCTTGTGTGCATGTAGTTAATAATTTTTGAAAAGCAACCTTCCCATAAAATTTCCTATCTGCTGTTGGAGCTTTAATCTCATTTGCTGGAGAAAGTAAGATAAATAGTGAATGGAAATAATCAAACTGCTGTGCCATAACTGCATATTTTCTTTACATTCAGCTTCTAAGAGACCCTCAGCCCTCTGAAATGGTCAGTTCACAATTCAAGTTTAAAATCTTTATTTTTTGTTCCTCATCTTGTTTGTTCAGTGCCTCACTCCCACTATTCTGCTGAAAAATGGGCGAGTGTGAGTAACTAAGCCAGAAATAACACGTGCACCAAGCTGCAATTAATCCACCCATTAGACTAATATAGTCCAAATTTAAATTATAGTTTTCCTGATTTATTTTCTGTATAAAACATTGCACTTTTTAATCTATCACACCAAAACTTCTGCTCAGAATCAACAACTTATAAGGAGGGTGTATTTTTAACAGCGTTAAAAGACTGTAGGGGGTAAACATGGAGCTTAGGACAGAATGAAGAATTAACAGAAATCTGGTACATCTTGCACCTCCACACATCAACAGCTGATCTGGGTTGAATCTTGCCACTTTCAGAAAGGAACAATTATCTTTACAACCCTCTCTTCCACAGGAAAAAGATTATACAAGGCATTTTCAAATGTCATTTCATGATTTCCAAAACAGCTCCTAGCATTTGCTCTCTACAGTGATTGGCTCACTCCTGTTCCTCAAAGATGTCAAATTTTAACAGCCTGTTGTGTATTTTACCTTAAAAACTAAACTCCTACTTTTCTTTTTCCCCCTTCCCCTGTTAATGCAATAATTCAAATGTTCACTGTTGCTTTTATATACCTGATATTGTGCAATAATAATTTTGCACCTACCTGATGAAAATTTAGAAAAGCCTCTAGTCTTTCCAGCTTGTTTGCCACTGTCTCAAATCGGATTTTTCTAGAACATTTTCGGTTTTCTTTTTTGCTTGTGAGAGTAACAAATCACAATATTCACATTTTTAATATTGCCCATTGTATTGTAAAGAAGTTCAGTTCTCAAATTTTTATCGAAAAGTACCTAATTTCAAATATTTTTAACTATGCCAATTAAGAGTTTGGACTTAACTCTCTAGTTTTAAAACGTTTGTACTTTTTCTTTTATGGGAATATTGGATTGTGGATACTTTACACTCAGTAGAAAATGGGTACAGTTTTATCCTTCTCCAAAACATTTGAACTTATGGTAAGCACACTGGGTACTACTTACAAACAATTACCACATTTAGCATGGCATCACAAACATACCAGATGTTACTTACAGCTCTTTTAAAAATTACATTAGATATTTGGTACTTGAATTGAACTGTTTCTGTGAATTGAGAAAGTAATACAAACTAGAAGAGAATTTCAAGCACATGCAAGCAAATCAAGACCGTTTTTCAACTGCAGATCTAAAGTTTCTGCAGTTATCTTTGCAAACTTTTCTTGGTATTTTTGGGATTTTTTTCACATTTCCCATTCTTTGATATATTTCTAAATCTACATTCCTTTGGGCCTAACAGTATACAATGTTAGCCATTCTTAGTTTGCATTAGTCCCTGGAGCTAAACCTAAGTAAACTTTTACACTCTCATCTTCCATAATTACTACGGAATTAAGCCATTTAATAGACTTTTCTTTGCTGTTCTATTTGTCAAATTCCTCCCTACATTTCTGCTGGAGCACTAAAGAAACATTTGTAGGTGTGTTGGAGGTTTTTGGCAGTACACTTACATCTTGTATTATAGCAATTTCCTTCTCGCACATTTTAAAACATTTTACATTGATCATCCTGTTTATGAATATATGTCTACCTAATGTACACATTTTCCTAACAAGCCCTGGCACATTTACAAGCATGGAATAAATATTTTCTTTTCTAAAACAATTGTAAGCTGTTTATTTCCAAGATTTTATCTTTACACCTAAATTACTTATGCCTGGGAAATTATTTCTGTGCAATATATTCTGAGTCATGTTTAACAAGAGTATATCTTTGACATTTTTTTCTTAATGTACATTAATACCTCACTGCCTGATAAATATGTATTAATATTTCAGCCTATAAGTAGATGTTCCAGGCTCTTGACATAGCTCTTCCTTTAATGTTTTCAAAATAATTATTTTGTGTTGCACCAAATCCATTTACTAAGTCTCTTGGTAAGCATTTTCAGTCCTTGTGTTTGGGCTTTGTGAAATAGTTTTGCTCATGACAGTTGTACTGTCACTTTAGAAATGCTGGGAGTCACTTCAGCCTCTGTTGCTGCCTTGCACACTCCTGCATGCTGCTCTGTCAGTGTGTGCTGACTGCCTTTTGCAGACTCCTTGGATCTTTTAACCTTCCTTCTTCTATGCTCATTTGCATTGTTGCTGTTGCAGGTGTTTATTTAATATCATCCAGGATAGGATAGGCTTTTTGCCTTCCAACACATGGAGCCTTACTGATTTTATTTTGCTTCCTGGTGCATTTGATTGATGTTTACTAAGTATAAATTGGGCAATTCCAACTGTATTTTCCACTGTTGTGGATGCTGACATCTTATTGCAAGATGGCCTTGGACCAGGTAGCCTTTCTCCAACATCTTTTTACTCATGTTTATTTTAAGGGCTTTATTTATTCTTTTCTAGAAATTCTGTGTTCTTTGGTACTCAATTAATTTTTCTTATCTTACCTTGTATTTTTGACAGATATCTAGCCTCTGAATCAGCAACCTTTTTTAATAGCTGCTTTACTTCCCTTCCTCATGGGGCTCAGGGTTAAACATGACTCGTGCACATGCACCTCCAGTTTGCCTGCCACTTCTGCAGCGTTTCAGGTACCTGGGGGGTTTGGTTTCCTTTTCTCATATACACGAGCTCTTATGCAGCTTCTTGACACACTCTTTTTCCTACCCTGCTCCTGGCATAACTGCCCATGGTTGGCTTCTAGTGAAGATGATGCTCCTGGTACCAAGGAGCACTCTTCCACAGTAGCTAGAATGAAGTCAGTTGATGACTTAGAATCCCGAGGAGACCTTAATAAAACACCATCAGCTTCCCCAGCTGAGCATTCCTGTGTCTCTGCGCCTGTTTTCCCAAGGTTTCCTCTTGCTAGGACAGGCAGGAGGGCCTGGCAGCAGTGCAGTGGTGGCAGGGTGACGAAGTAACTGTGTGAGCACAGTATGTGCTCCCTGAATAGACAAAGCACTTTCCTCTGCAGGGTTGCAAGATGAGCACTGTTCACCAGCACTATGGTTGACCAGAGTAAACAAAGGCTAATGTATTGCAGATGAAAACATTAACAAATCAGGTTGTCGTAGCATTATAATGCTGAGATTTCAGCTTCTCTTGAGAGAAACTTAAATCTTTTGTAGTATCATTTTCCTTCATTTTGCACCAAACGCACTGGTTTAATTCTATTATCATGAGCCTGGGCAATTGACTTTTTTTAATCCAAAAGGATCGGTTTCTGTGGAGGACAGTCATAATTTTCTTCATTCCTCAGTTTTCTGTGAAAGTCACCTTCTGTGTGTCAGAACTATTCAGTCCTAACCCTAATGCACTTAATGTCTTCATTTAGGCCATGAAGTAAAGCTGAAAGCATGTTCAGGCTTGGAGAGAGAGAGGGAAAGATATGATGAAACAGCCATTGTGGTATACCCATTGTTTGACCACTTGAGAACTGTACGACCTTTGAGTTTACCAAGAAATATGAATAAACATGTGAACATAGTGAGCCATTTCTCTTCTCTGAAAGCTTATTGTGTGTTCAGGTTTTTGGAAGAGACTTTTGCGACATTTGTTTTTGTCAAAGATAAAGGACAGTTCCTCCTAGCTACCTTTACTCAGCTCCAGTGCACACATTGTGAAGTTTTTTCTGTGGAGCATGAAAAGGAACAGCAACTCCAGTGAGCATAAATATTTGAGGACAGATTAGAATTTTCTGTCCCTATCATGCATTCTTAAAATAAGCCTGACTTGGTTTTGTTCATGTTTTTCCAGGAGGCAGAAGCAATTCTGCAAAACTAATCTAGATGGAACAGAAAGTTATGTGCATTACGATGGGGAAAGACGAGAGTTACAAGCAGTCCTGTGAGGACATGATGGACACAATTACAAGCAAAGGACCCAGGATGATGTGTATGAAGAGGAACACAAAATCAGCAAAACAGAGTTAAGCAAGGTCATCTTAATTGCTTACAAGGAATTGCATGAAAGCAAGGAGTGCCTACAGGGCACCGTGATGGGAAAACACAGCAGGACACCAGTGTGCCCCTCAGGATTGCCGGCACGCTCATGCATGCAGCATGGGGAATAACCATGAGGAGCTAGAGATCTGCCTGCCATCACAGGCCATGATCTTTTTGGGATCACAGAGACATGGTGGAATGGCTGTCATGGCTGAAGTGCTCCAACAGAAGGATACAAGCTCTAAGGAAGGACAGGCTTAGAAGACAAGAAGAGATTGACCTTTGTGACAGAACAGCTTGTGTGCATGGAGCTTTACATGGGGATGGGTGATGAGCCAACTGAGAGCCTAGGATGTACTCCATAGTCCTGGGTAAGGCATGAGGAAAAAAGCATCATGAAATGTTTGACCGAGCACTGGAAGAGGTTGTCAAAGAAATGTTGTGGAATCTCCGTATCAAAAAATGAGAAAACCACCTGAATGTGGTCTTGGGCAACAAGCAACACTGCTTGAGCATGGGGGTTGGACATTTCTTCTAGCCTCAAAACCATTTTATGATTTTGTGATCATACAAAGACTGAAGACAAGCGTTGACTGGCTAATCCAAAGGGAGTCTTGGCTTTGGCATAACAAAAGTCAAAAATAGGTAAATTACAAATTCTGTTGGTATGAGTCCTTTCAAACCACCACTCTATGAAGTCTGGAGATACAATGGGCAATGAATTGCTTTTCTTCATTATAGGAGCAATCTCTGAGCTCTAATCATAAGAGCTTCATGATGACTTAACTTTTTCATAATGAAAAATAGCACCTGGAGTTTGAATGGACAGCACTGTCTTCCAAGGCCACAGAATGCAACAGTTACTGCATTGGACAACATCCTCTGCCCACACAAGGATGCCTATTCAGGATGCTGGAAGTGGGCACAAACACAAAAGAAGCAATGTTTTGAGACAGAAGTTTTCATTCAAGTCCTATGATAAATGCAAGGAAGTACTGGAATGAATACTTTTAATAAGAGCAATCAAAAAACTCATACATTGGAGTCACATAAAATACATTCACACAAGACATTTCCTTTGTTGATTCAGATGATAAATACCTCAGTAAAAATTCTGGAGTGTTGAACAGAGTAAAGGGATCAAGTCATTTTGCCCTTTCTGTGATACTGGTCTGACACTTTTACAAGAGTTCCTCTGTGGGCTTGGTTGTACTGGTAAAATGTTAGCAACACTGGAAATATTTGTTTGCTTCAAACTGGATTGTCGCTAGCAGACAAGAGATCAGTATCTTTGAAATGAACCTGTAAACCTGTATGTTCATAACCAATTGGAGTGGCATTTGAAAAATGAACTCACCTGGTTTACACTACCAGTTCTTCTTCATCATAAGATCTAGAGATTATACTTTCTTGTATTCCCTTTAAAAAAAAGAGAACATTCTAATCAGTTCATCACGGAATCATTTCCTAAGAGGAAACGAGAATGTGTGCTGCACATAATTTTAAAGTGGAAAGATGTGTGATATGGAGGGAGGACAAGATTATTTAAAAGCTATCTAAGAACAAAAAAAAGAAGAAATTATTTATTTATCCCATTTTTCATCAAAAAATTAAAATTTCTAACATTCTTACAAAAATCTCAGGTTTGAAGAAAGGAAGGAGAAAATATGGGAAATGTAATACAATTACTATCTTTATGGTAGATGAGAAAATAAATATTCTGAAAACCCAGTGTATGGATATAAACTTTTCATCTGGAACACTTAAGTAGCATTAAGATGTATAGTTTAGCTACATTAAAAGAATAGTAAAAATTAAAAAATGGCACTTGTGAACATTTGGGGAGGCCAGTCCTATTTAATATCTTTATCAATGACCTGAATGAGGGGATCATGTGCCCCCTCAGTCACTTTGCAGGCAATACCAAGTTGGGTGGGAGCATTGCTCTGCTGGAGGGCAGGAAGGCTCTGCAGAGGGATCTGGACAGGCTGGATTGGTGGGCTGAGGCCAATTGTGTGAGGTTCAACAAGGTGAAGTGCCGGGTCCTGCACTTGAGTCACAACAACCCCAGGCAGCACTGTAGGCTGGGGGAAGCATGGCTGGAAAGCTGCTCAGCAGAAAAGGACCTGGGGGTGCTGGTCAGCAGTGGCTGAACATGATCCACTGTGTGTCCAGGTGGCCAAAGAGGCCAATGGCACCCTGGCCTGGATCAGCACTAGTGTGGCCAGCAGGGCCAGGGCAGTGATTGACCTCCCGTACTCGGCCCTGGTGAAGCCACACCTCGAGTGCTGTGTCCACTTGTGGGACCCTCACTACAAGAAGGACATTGAGGTGCTGCATTTCCAGAGAAGGGCAATGGAGCTGGGGAAGGATCTAGAGAGTAAGTCCTAAAAGGAGTGGCTGAGGAAGTTGGGAGTGTTTAGTGTGGAGTAAAGGAGGATCAGGAGTGACGTTATCACCCTCTACAACTTCCTGAAAGGCAGTAACGTGATAGAACAGTGGAAATTACCTCAAGTTGTGCCAAGGGAGATCAGGCTAGTAGCACAAGTTTCTTCATTGAAGGGTAGTCAATGCTGAAACAGCATACCTAGGGAAGTGGTGAAATCACCATCCCTGGCAGCATTCAAAAAACATGTGGATGTGGCATTTAGGGACATGGTTTAGTGGTGAATGTGTCAGTGCTGGGTTAACAGTTGGACTCCATCTTAGAGGTCTTTTCCAAACTAAGTGACTATGTGATTTTCTTACCCTGCTGTGTTTGCATAGAACGGAGCTGCTTTAAGTTGTCAGTGATGGGTAACAGTAATTTCATATTCTCTCCTTTGAGATGTACCCCTAAACTCCACAGAGGATGCCTAAAGCCCGTTTGGCATCTTGTCCCAAGGTGCTCTGATGTCGTAGTGAATGTTACAGTGATCACAGAAAGGGAACATGAGCTTCTAGCAAACAGTCAAACACTTGAGCTGGCAAAACTGCTTTCTTTCAGCTTTCAGCCCTTTACATATAGTGATGGTGGCTCCTTAGGTTCTAAAGGATCAGGAAATATTGATAGGTTTGAAAAAATTTCCTCTCTGCTTTACTCACCATGGTTTGTCATAGAGGATTATATTTTCTGCTTTTCCTCCCATATCTGTTGCTTAAAACAGGTCTGTGCTTTATTCGCTCTGTATAACCTTCTCTTCTGCACTTGAACATTCACCTAGCAAATTCACAAAATTCACCTAGAAAAATCTTTTCTTCCGAGCTTATCTCAAAACAGAAAACAAAAGCAAAGGAAAGGAAAACGGCACCAGGTATTAACAAACTGAAGTGGCAGCTCAGCAGCAGTGCTTTGCCAACTGGCAAGATGAAAAACCAAAAGGCAGTGAGTCTGTAGCCTGGTTCCAGCCTGGAACATGATTTCCCTCTCAACAGCCTGTTGTAAAATTCTGTCAGTGACTTGCAGCCCAAAATAAGACTGCAGGAGCTGGTGCTGCACTGGCACCTGCCACTAAATGTGAGCTTAACAACACAATGGGGGAAAAAAAAAATCTCTGCTGCTCTCTCCTGCTGGATGGCTCTGGTGCATTGCCCAGGGAAGAGCTGGGGGAGAAAGCTGAGCTTGACAGGCTGGGAAGTGAACACAAAAGGAAGGTAGTGTGGCTGGAGGTGCCAGGGTGGGGAACTGGGGCTCTGTTGAGGAAACAGAAGGATTAATTGATACCCTTGAGAGTGTTTACACGAAGTGCCTCGAAACTGGAGAAGCAGCATGGTACGAAAGCGTGGAAGAACTTGTCTGAAAGATATTTAAGTCAGCCATAGAGATCAGAGGCAGGAGTCAGTACCTCATTAACAGTGACAGATAATTAGCAGGGTGGGGATAAATAGCAGAGAGCCTTAAAAATGAAAGCATATAGCCAATGTCTGATGTAATTAGAAAAGTATATCCCAGTAATGGGATCAAAAGAGAAAGAGAGAGTGGATTATATACTGCCAACCAAATAAGACCTTAGGACAAGTCCCAAGCAGAGTGATCTCGTCATCAAATTAAGAAAGATGGCAAAGTCATGTGGACATCATCTGACAGACATTATAGCAATTTCTCCCAGTCTTGTCTCAGGGCAGCACGGCTCAGACAGCTGAATCCTAGCAGCAGAGGAGATTGTGAACACACGTACCTGCCAGAGGAACGATGCTCGTTGTCCCACACCAGCAAAACTCCTGCATTGGTTCTGCTTACACCTCAGCAAGGAGCACATGCCAGCAAGCCAGCCAGCTAAGAAGCATGATGGTTGGGCAGGAACTCTGCTCTTAATACTGCTCAAGTTTCAGTTTGTTGTCTTGATCCAAATAAAAAGTGGAGGCTTTGAAAAGTGTCACTGACACCTGCTCACCACATACTGTTTCCTCCAGTACCACTCTTTCTCTTAGCTCCTCTTCACCTAGTCATTGCTTGAAATAAGAAAAAACCCAAGATCTTTAGCAACAAGTCAGCTACTTTTAAAGTTTACAATCACACCCACACTACACAATTCCTCTGCAAATTTTGGATCTATCAAAGACCATCATAACTTCTCCTTGATCCTTGTTCGTCCTCCAGCAGTCTCTTGAGCAGTGAATCTCAGAGACTCCTCTCCATGTATCTTAGCTTCTACTGGCTGTAAAAATGTCATGTTTTCTGTCACTTTATTCTTCTCTTTCTTCCAAAAGACATTGTGAACAAACAGAAAGAGGCTACATCTGCTGATGGCTACCGAGCAAGTGTAACGGTCTCGAAACCACCTCTGGCTCAGGATGTCCCTGAACTGTGGATGTTAAGTTCTCAAAGAACAGTTTCTTTGTGGCCTGCTTCTTATGTTTGTGTCCTAATCATCCCACACTGGCTGTTGTCTGAGACAGGACAATGGCTCAAAGGGATATTTGATCAGACTCAGCCTGCCAGCACTGATAGAAGCCCTTCCCCGCCTAGAAGAGGAATGCTGCTTCTCCCTCTAAAAAAGCAATGGAGTATTCCCTGGCAAAACTTCTGACAGTCTAACTGCCTTCTTGTGGGAGCCCTTCCCCACCCAGCACATCTTTGTTTCTCCACTGGACAGGTTTGCAGTATTTCTAAGACTGTCCTGTTGGGAACCTGTCAGAAAACCTACTATATTTCTCCCTCACCACACAATTTTATTGTGAAACTTTCAATCCCCTGACAGAAAAGAGAGAAATCAATCTTCTACAGCCTGGTCAGATAAGTAAAAAAGTAAAGCTTATTATAGTTGTGCATCTGTCCCGTGCAGGATGTCTTTACTTTTTCAGAGAGACCCTTGCAAGGGATGGTCCAGTGCAGGCCCAGAAGTCAGACTTGATGATCCTCTTGGGTCCCTTCCAACTCAGCATATTCTGTGATTCTGTTTCTGTTTTACATGAATCCCAAATCAATTTCAAGACCAAAAAGAGACCAGCAAAGATTCTGCAAAACCCTTGTCTTTCCAACCTGATTACCAGCTTCAGAAGTGCTTGTTTAATTCTTGGAAACTGCAGTGTTCACTTTTGATGCAAGTTAGCTCTGTAGCCTCATGGGCTGCTATTGTCTACAACAAGAAATTTCACCTTAAGTGTTCTATCATGAGAAGTAAGTGCTCCTTCTCTTTTTTCTTTACAATGCAAGTACCACTTTTTTGAGCAAGTTGCCTTTTCTCTTAGCTGTGTTCGTGTCTGAAGATAAAGTCTGGGATAAATGAGACAAAAAAGAGCATGTAAATATTTTGACAGGTGTAAGCTGGAGCACCGTCTCAGCCTCTTTGGCCAGTGAGCCACTAGCTCCTTCCACAGCCAGGCAAGCAAACCAAACAACTTCATTCACATCCAAAGACTGCAGTCTTAGTCCTCCCACACCAAAAGAAACCCCTCAGGAAACTCACCTTTTGCTGTACTTGTTCAATGCTAGAGCTTAAAAAGCACCTAGAATTGTAACAATAGCCTGGCTGCTAATCCATTAAAATTAAATTGGTCAAATCTTGTGGCTCACTCCACTTGCAAAGAGTATACTTTTTGAATGTGTTTGCCCAAGTGGATTGTTACCATAGCTCCCTGCCATGGCTGAACGGTGCTTTGCCTCCCTAAACTTGACAAATCAGTTCTTTTAATTACTGAATGACTTTTTACAATACCACGTTGGTTTTTCCACAGGATTAATTTTCAGTCTCGGCAATAAGTTAAGAATACAAGTATTGATAAATATGTGTATTGTTTTATAAAGAAACCAAAGGCAATAGTAAACTACAGACACATTTTTTCCAGAACCTAATCAAGTACAGCTGTGTTATTACAAGCTTGTGGCAAAAAGCCGGTGAAGGCATTTGGAGAAGGGTTCTTATGAGATGCTGCTGAGCTGGGGCAGTTGTTCAGCGTGCTTGGGAGCAACCTTACCTCCCAGCTCCCCTGAGCTCAGGGGACTGGAAAGACAAGCCAAGAGACCACAACTGGAGCCAGGCCCTGCTTCAGAAGCACAGTTCCCAGGTTTGAATGGGCCACGCTTTGAGGCACTGCCTTTCATTCTCTTTGCTCCCCAGGCACTGCAGCTCCAGCATCACATCTTTGGTGTTTGAGAAAGGCCATGCTGAGAGACCAAGGGTTAGAAATATTTTCATGCAGCCTGGCCCACTTGCTCTGTGACAGCCCACTCTGCCAGCCCCACCTCTCAAGGTTGGGGTTCAGATCACATTTGTTGTATTTTTGTCAAACTTCCACTTCAATTCAGCCCTACTTTAACATCTGAAAAAACATCTGTTGTTCTGCTGTGACCATCTGCTACCGTCCCCAAGAAGCCAGGCCAAAAATATCCAGGGACTTTGAAGAACAGTGTTAGCTGAGACATACTTAGGTTAAGACAGCCCAGCAAATGGGTTATCTTAAAAACTTATAGAAATGAAAGCAACTTAGTTTGTACCTCCAAGGGTAGCATCATAAAGGACTGCAGCAAATGGAACTAATATACCCTATAAATACGCAAGGTGTGATAAAATGAAGAATTTATTCAAAGTGGAAGTTCATGAGCAGGAACAGAGAAAAACAAAGGGGCAATAATCCTTCAGAATTTAAATGCTTTCTAATTTTATAATAATAACTAATGGTTATTATTATTAACCAGGCATCAACAAACTTAAGTGATGAGTCACTTTATGGTAGATTACAGTGGATCTCTTTATGCATCACTTTTTGAAGAGAGCAGGGCCTGAGGAACTAGCCAGGCTGTCTCTGCCCAGTAGTCAAAACTTTAGTGTGTGGCAGTCCACAAAGAGTTCTACCTTCACTTTCAGTAAAAAACACAAAATAATCACCTCAGGAACAGTCCTCCCCTGTGACTTTGCAATTCGGGTCACCCATAAATGAAAATATTCTTCATGAGGACTCTATCCAGTTTCCACACCTCCCACAGTCTTCCCTTTCACTATAACACTGGCTAAATAGACCATAATGTAATATTTGGGAGTGTATGTCTTCAGGCTTCTGGACATTCAACCCTAAAGTGTTTCAAGGTACAACTTACAAAAATATTTTTCCCCCTCTGTACTCTTATCTGCCTCTGGAAGAGAACTAGCTGCTGTGAAGAGATGGTGCTAGATGAAACAGGCAACACAGTGACAGGAAACCCAAGACTACACTCTGTAATATTAATGCTGTAAAATTAAAAATCTTCATTGTTAAGCAGTAAAGGGATGCTAGCCTAAAGCAAAGGTTTTTGTTAAAAATCATATACCCCATGCTGTTACAATAGTTCAATCCCACTTCCAGACTTTTCCAGACTAAGATAAATTGCAGAACTCTTCACAGCAAATCCTTTACCAGGAGCAGAGCTAGAAGAGAATTCTACAAAATGCTAAAATGGTACTCAGCTTACATTTCATCTCAAGTTTGGCTGTCATACTTTGCTATCTTCAACCTCGTGTCTTTGGTCATTCGAGAAAATATTGCAGAAGTTTGCAATGGAAATAAAAATCAATAGTCAATTCAATAATTAACTAACCCAGATTCAAAATTGAAAATAACTGCTTGTGTTTGAAATTCATCTAGTCTTTCTCAGATGTAGACAGCATTTATTCAAACATTTACTTCAATAGGGGAAAACCAGTTTGCCTACATAGTCCATTTTAATATTTTTTGGGGGAGAGCTTTATTACAGGAAAAATAGCTACTCTCAATTTTTGATGACTGGGAAGTCTTCAAGAGCAAAGCATGAAACAAAAGTTTGGCTTTTTCCTTTTAAGTATATATGCTGTATATGATCTGCTTTTTCTAGTCACAGATCAGTCTTTTCCCTGGATCAAGGAAGACTACATTTAACAGACTGTTGAGCATGTGCTTGTGCTAACTGCAGCCAGAAAAAAAACTGCATTAGAACCATTCTTGGGAGAAGCTGTAATTTGTCATAGTAACCTCCTAAAGCACACGTGGGATATGAGCAATAATTTTGCCCTAATTGCCATACCATTATTCAATAAAAAAAGTTGTTTCTGGATTGAGAAATACCTGGCCAGGCAGGCAGCAGCAGCTTCACTAGAACCTCCCTATCTGAAAACAGCCACACGAGAGCTGCCAAGCCAGTGGTGTTCAAATTGCTTCTGCACATCAGCTTGGACTCCTCTGCTACCGCTTCCAGCAAACAGCCTAAAAACTGATTGTGTAAAAGCTCAACTTTCAGAAGTTGAGCTTTTACATAGCAATTTCACTTTGAAAAATACTGGAAGCAAGTTACCTGTTGGTAGATATACCACCAGGAAGAATTACAAAGGGATGAAGTGGACAGCACTAACACTGCTGCACTCAAGGCAAATATTCTTGCATGCCAGGTAGAGTATATGACAATTGCCTGTTTGTCTGTAGTCTTGAAGGAGAGCCAACAAATTACTCAAAAACCATCTTTCAATAAAGCTCAAAGTCCAAATCATCTTGCGTATCAGATAAAATTTTCTGTTTGATTTAGTGGCACATTTTCCAGCTGTTGATATATCCCCCTCCCTGCCCTAAAGCAAAGATATTTTGAATTTCCTTCCTGAAGCAGGCACCGTGAAACAAGGCATCGTGATCTTGTTTATGCCATTTACAAAGGCAGATCACTCCCAGCCTCTAAAGTTCTACTCTACTGCCCCTTCCTTCAACCCACTGAATCATAAATCCAACCTCCCCAAAGACTTGATATCTTTTGGTCATCGTACATATATACTCATGCCACAAAATAACCTGTATTCTTTGCTTCCATTCCAGTGTTCTCTTAGCATTAAGCTGTATTTATGAATCTTGTCTAACATGGTCTTTAACAAGTTGAAGAAGTTACTCATCTGCAGTGTAATTTATTACCCTATCCACCCTTGTATTTTCTGCAGAACAAGCTGACAGAGGTTAAGTAACAAAAAAATCTGCCCCAGGAAGACTGAGGAAATATAAAGTTTTTACTTGACCATTAATGTGAGATTTAGGACACAAACCTGAGACTTCCAGCAAGTTTTTTCACTAGTGGCTTTCTTTCCTTTCTCCTTTTTTGTGATCACGGGTTCCTGCACTGACCTACTGTAATTTCTCAGAATAGTACTCAAAAACCATAGCTCTCATATAGCAAAATTGTATACATTTACTAAAACCAAACAAACTTGTGCAGAATCCACAATAATTTATGCACATTCAATTAAGTTAGGGATGTTGCTTGCAAGCATTTGCATGAGTAACCATTAATTACCCAACTGACCTATTTTGAAACTTTAACATTCCTTAAAAATAATTTCAGAAAATTACGTACTGCATGATGGTTTTCTGAAACATGGGTGAAAACAACATGCTTCACTCAAACCTGGTGCCACATTTGGCAGAAGTGGAAGGCTAGCCATCAGAAAGCAACATACTGTGTCTTGCACAGTATTCCTCCTCATGGACCAGAGGTTCCTGGTGTTTTCCAGGCTATGCCCGCTCTTTTCCCCCCCTCCTTATGGCTCAGTGTTTCTTCTGTTTCCAGGGGATCACAAATGTGTTGAAATATAGAAGCTCAAAATGGCATATAGTACTATTAGAGTTTTAGTAGAGCAGAGAGTCTCCAGCTAGCTTTCAGGAATCAGACATCAGCTGTTGTCACAATCAAACACACAAGGAAAATCAACCAAATCTTTTTCTAAAGCTTGAATGAAGAAAAAAATCCCTCAAAGAACACCCCTCCATAACTATCACTCTTAAAACACTCCCTTGCTTCATACTGCTTAAGGGTATTGAGTCTCTTAAAGCATCCAGCTCACGCTTTGACACTGAGTGCCAGCACTTAAGAAAACAATCCTTTTTCATTTCAAATTATTACTCTCATATTCCAGCACTGAAGAGAGTGCAAAGTTAATGGTACAGAGTACATTCTACCCCAAATACGTTCTACCCAACCTAATCACACTCAGGTAAATTATTTGTTCTACAGAAAATACACTTAACAACCCACAAACTACTGGAATGCAGCATGCAGAATTCAGGAAGTGACAGTTGTTAAATTCCAGGATTTTCCCAGTGAGAGTTGCTGCCCACACCAGCAGTGGGCTACAGTAACAGAACTGCTCTTTACACTTTGCATTCAATTAAAAGACAAAAATTAAGAAACTTATGTGGGAACTGTATATTTAGAGAAGCCAGACCTTAAAGAAATCAATCATTGGCAAATAGCCAAGTCCTGTTTGGCAACCTAGGTAACTCCTGTGAGTTTTCTTAAGGCAGCTTCCCTATGGAACAGAAGCTACAGCAAAGTAAACTCAGGCTTCACTTACCATTTACTGTAAATAGAGTCATAGTATAATTAAGATTGAAAGGGACCTCAGGAGGTCCCCAAGATTAGCCTCCTAAATCCAGGAGGATCAGATCCAAGGCCACATTGCTCCGGCTTTATCCATTTGGAAACCTCCAAAGATAAGCTTTTTGGGCAGCCTGTGCACTGTCCTCATAGAGGGGTTCCACTGCCTTTAATCAAAACCTCTAGTTTCAAATTATGCCATTGTCTCTAATCCTCCCAGCACCCACAACTGTAAAATGCAGACCACTTTCCTGACAACTTCTCCACATTAACTGGAAGGCTGCTATTAGCTCCTCCTGAAGTTGCATCTTCTGTTACACTCAAGATCTTGTTTATGGGTAAAGAGGAAGCATAACACATATATGAGTAAAGCTAAGAATTTATTGTTAGCATATGGAAATCTTAAACCAATTAGTCTCTTAGTCTAGATGTAATTACTATAGGAAAAGAATAATAATGCAGGTTGTGTACTTCTATACAGAAGTTGCAGTAATAGAGTTAAAATTGTAACACACATTTCTCAGTTTTTCTCCTTTTTAGAGGTTATTTTCATCCTTCTGCTGTTACTCTCCATCTCAAAACCAACATCTCCAGACTGCTGAAAAGGATAACGTGAAGCTATCAGCACCTGAAGTCCTTTGTTGGGAGGAATATGCTGTTGCTTTCTTCTTTCTCCCTCTAGGATCCACTTGAGGTTCTTTTTATGTTTGCTAACATGCTTTTACATCTTTTTCTTTACTTATTGGCCTTCAGATCCAAATATATGATATACAATGTCCTTCACATATGTTAGATGTGATTTCTTTGGTCTGTTACTTCCTAAACACAATTTCATCCAGTTCTTCTTCTGCCTTCAACAACCAAACCAAGTCAAACAAAAAACCAACCAACCAACTACAAAATCAGAAAAACCTACAGAAAACCAAACCACAGAAAAAACACCCCATATTTGACTGCTGGTGAGTAATCACTCACCAGTACAGGACTATGGGGTCACCAGTTCCACACATGTGCCCCATATTAATCTATACTCTATTCTACATCCTTTGTTTCCAATTCTAAAGGCATGTTACCATATAACATGCCTGCATTTCTCTCCACATCATTATTCTGGTCATAAATATCTTACTGCACATAAAATACCTGCTTGTTACTCTTACATATATAAAACTATGGTTGCACCACGCCAAGGTAAACAGAAGGAAATCAGGCACAGACATCTGGCCAGTTACAGAAATTTTTATAGAAAAGCTAAGTAAAACAAAGATAGAGGTAGGCCAAAGAAAGCCCAGAAAGGGAAGTATGATAATCCTCAGTCCCAAGGCCTTGCAGACTCAGTACTAAGCTTATGGCCTCTTACTAACGACCATAATACACTATTACAGTGCTACATCTGGACCTTCTTGGAAGAAGCTGAACAAGCCCTAGTCCACGACCATCTTGGTGGCCTTTCATTGAATTTGTTCCAGGTAGCTGAAATCTTCCTTGAACTGGGGAACCCAAAATCTAGACACAGTATTCTACATGCAGTCTAATACAAAATGCCAGATACACCATCCTAAGTACTATCAACACACACCCTGCCTTCTGTTACTGATAGGTAATTGCAATATATTAGCTATTTCTGAGAAGTTCCTACTTTATTTACTATCTTTAACTGCTCATACTCTTAGCAGGATACTGCTTCTTCTCAGTAGAAAGAAGTATGCTAAATAAAACCAGTCAAGTCTCCAAAGGCTGGAGTTACATGGGTAACACCTACCTGTTACGACCTGACACAGTAGGGCCACAGGAGCCTTTAACATCTCAACAGATGTCAAGGCATAAAGAACCCAAAGGGAGTATTGAATGCCTGGTTTTCTAAAGAGCTGTCGAAGTTTAAGATATTCACTACAACTCTCTATGTTTACTAGCCGCACAGACCAACTGACGACGAAGCAGAAACTTAAGCTGGTGGTTGAGTTGTTTGTTTGGGTTTTTTTATCCAGATAACTCCACACACAATGAGACTTAAGAAATTGCTCATATGAAATTCCTTTAGCTACTGAGTGTGAGAGGCGATCTAAAATCTGAAGCAGCTGACGATGGTGGTAAGGTAAAACCAGTGAGGTCCAGATTTGAAAAAAAAGATCACCTACTTATTTGGCTACCTAAGCACCTCCCTCTAGAAAACCAAGCTACTGTGCTGAAACTAAGACTGCATATGTATCAGTAGTTTAAGTATCAAATTTACAACTTGCAAGTACAGCAAAGGAACACTCTGCTAAGCAAATCTGTTACAGCTCTTCACTCAGACTTCCAGGCCAAGTCTTCCAGCCTGCTCAGTGGTTAATCTCTAGGGACAATTTTGTTTCACAGACAGCCCTAGCAGGAACCCTATAGGTGTCCACAACCAGGCAGTCTCAGGACGCATGTGTTGGGAAATGCTACATAAGCCACCACATGGGATGGGGAGGAGACAGTACTTGCAGGGAAGACAGACAAAACTGGAGAAAGAAGACAGAATACTTATAGAATCATATGTTAATTCAGGTCAGAAAGGAGCTCAGAGTGATCACCAATCCACCCTCCTTCTCAAAGCTGGGTAAACTACAAGACTGGATCATGTTACTTGTGGCTTAATCTAGCATTCTCTTTAATCCAAAATAGACAGAAAAATCTCTCAGGGCAACCTAGTGCCCTATTTAACTGTCCTAAGGGTAATTTTTTAAAATCTTACATCTTGGCAGAACTTACCCTGTTTCAAATTATGCCTGTTGAGTCTCATCCTCACAATGAGCACCCCTGAGAAGTTTTGCTTCACCTTACTCAGTAGATTCTTTAAGTTCAGCTATATACTTTAGCATTTTTGATTACAAAAGTCTGGATTTCTACAAGACAAGCAAAGTCTGTGTTTTAAGTGAGGTACAGCAGAGGTGCAAGCGAACTGACCTTCCAAGAGGCTCCACTTGATTCTAGTGATAATGACCATCTCCAGATCTTAGAGTGATCCTTTGCAGCTGCTCTTGCAAAGAAAGGCATTTTACTGTTCATTATTATTTCACAATATTATTATTAAATATAATAGTCCAGACTGATAAATGAAGAGTCAGTTTCAAAAAAAAAAAAAATCCAGATAGGAAACCCTTAGCACCTTAGATCAAGGGATAAACAATCAACCTTATTAAACCAACAAACCAAGTTTATTTATATAAGTCTGTACAATTGTGATGAACTATGCTAGGACACCAATGAAACAAAGTAAACAAATCTCTCCCTCTCTAACAAGTGGGAGGTATAGTCACTCACCTTTACATGCACTTAAAGGAAAAAAGATTACAGCTTTCATACAATTATGTAACTATTCAAGAATACTTTCTTCATGTATTATTCTCAATATAAGAGGCTTGCATAATAATTTACTGATGGTTGCCTTCTCTGAAAAACAGTATTTTAGCAAAACCCAGAGACTTTGAGAGGGTAAGTGGCAGTTTCATAATTGCAGATAACTAGGACATAGTCCATCATTGAGATTGGCATCCTAAACTCACTGCATCTCCTCTGCTTTGGTTTTCTCTACTAAAAGTTACTTGCAACACTGTATGGGTCTCATCCACATTTTGGTTGTATTACAGATAGTCTTGTGTTACCAAATGTAGAAGTTTCATAAAACCAATTCATCAAGGCCAAGCATATTAAAAATACTGTATTTGGGTTAAGTTTACTTTTAGAGACCACTTGTCACTGCATCTCAGAGCTCTGAGGCATTTCAGTGGAAAAAATCAGTTCCTGAACTGTTTGATTCGGCAATTATTTCTGCAAACCATTAGAAAGTGATTATTTTGAGAAATGTCTATTGCAAAGTAAGTTTAGATTTTTTTTATCACAAATCTTTAACATCACTTTACCTGTTAAAAAAACCAAATCATATCAAATGCGTATCTACACAGTGAATCACAATGTTTCCTATGAAGTTATGATGGTAGATCCCGTAAATCCAATCTTAAAAAGTTCTAAATATGTATATGTGAGAGCCTACTGTAACTCCAGAGAAGCTGCTAAAATAGGCCATCAAATAAAGTAGTCTGTGTTTACATATTTACAGAATAATCCACATGTCCTAGAACTATGGACTATTCAGTAAATAAGTATTGAAATATTTCTATTTATTTGTTTACATGGTAGGCTTCATACGTTGATTTTCTTTTTATACACAGTTTGTAGAATCAATCTGCACACAATTACGCGATGTTTCTTTAAAGCTACTGTTAAAAAAAGGAAGAGAAAGTTAAATAAGAACTAGATTAAAGTTTCATTATGAATCCAACAAGAAAGTATCAAACACGGGTTAAAATGTAACCAGTGTATGATTTCAGAAAAACAGTAATGCTCTGACACAAGAAGAGCATCAGCATTTTCCTTCTTTAGGGTCCCCCAGAAACATTCCTATCCAGTTCAGTTCTTAAGTTGTTATATATGTACTGGCCTGAGTAGGAACACACACGTGCTTGCACGCTTACCTGAACGAGGGCCTCTAACCTTTTAGACTTCTAATTCTCTTTTAATTTAGTTCTTAGTTTCATATATTCAGTTGTATCTTGTTTGTAAAAGTTCTTTGTTAAATGTCACTTATATTTACACTTGATTTTTTTTCTTTTTTACACCTGAGTGATAATTTAGCTGTCAATTTGTGTCCAGTCAAATATTCCATAAAGCCATACAATTCTTGTGCTCGTGTTGCACTCCACTTGTACCAGTTTATATATGAAAAAGTCCATCACCTACCTCTCATATTACCCACTGACCTTTCTATTATGTCCTTCCCCTTCCATAGAACATGATATTAAAAAAAAAATTGTTTATTGATAGAAGCCCCATTTAAATGGTTCAGAAAGCAAGAAACAAAGTGAGCTGGAGCTCAGTAAAGATATGATGACTTAACAAATACGTAATATTGAAAGCTTGGAGAAGAAGTTAAAGCCCAATCAAATGGCGCTCCCCACGGTCACCCCACAAAAAGCTACTTCACCCAGTTACAGCTGTAGAGTCTGGATGTGCTATAGATGACAAGTCCCACATTAAGAGATGTGTACCTCTTTCTCATCAGTTAAGTGTAATTAAAAAAGGGAACATGAAGTTAAACAGCTATATCAGCCAAGCCGTTTTAGTAAGAAGAATCACATTTAATGAGTTTCTTTCTTGCAATTTCAGATGCTCAAGTACAGCTGGTAGAAATTCAAAACAGCCGTAAAGAACTGTGACAGACGGATACAAATAGTACTGCAGCTTAAAAATGATAAAAAACACCTGAAAAAAAGTCACACAACCCTCCCAAAAAAATTTACACTTTGAACCTAGGCCAGTTTTTGAAGATTCCCTTCTCCAAAGCTAGGATGAAGGAGGAAGAAGAAGAGGGAGAAAGTGCAGATGACCTTCCAGCCACAAAGGTCTTGCGCCAATGTTTATTCACTGTGCCTGTGGTGGTATGTAAAGGGAGATCACCGAGTGCTGATTCTGTGACTGCCAAGAGATTCCTATGGAAATCCAGACCTCAGGCTAATACTGAACACAGAGTGGACCAACGAGCTGCATCAACAAAATAAAAACAAAACTCAAACTAAAAGAAATGGGAAAACCCCAAATAGCACAGATCCACATTTGTGAGGGGAGCAGAGGAAAGGGCAAGAAGGGAGGTCTATACAGTAAATAGTTGAATGGTTTATGTTACAGATGACTGGCAGTTTTAAAGAGTCTCTTCCCAGCTCCATTGCTGCTCCAACCCAGAAGGGAGAACTGAAAAGGGAGGAAGAAAAAGTAGGACATCATCATGGAGCATGCAGGATCAGAAGCAGCAGAGTGGGCATGCTCAAATAAGCCCCCGTCTCTTTTTGTAGTCCTCCAAGTTCAATGATCGCCGAGGGGCACCATCTTTTGCTGGAGGAGCCTTGGAGGTGATGGCCAGTGCCTTAGATTCTGTTGGGGATAAGAAAAGAGTAAGGACCAAACTACAGGAAAACTACAAGTTTTTACTTTTTGTTTGTCTGACAACTTCAGCACAAAATCACGTTTGGCTTCTCTAGTATACATCAGGTTAGAACTTCAGTTAATAATACAGACAATATCGGGGAGCTTCCCTTCATAGATGCAGCACATGCAATTTTGACTCTGTGTGTTAATCCAGCTGTTAATCCAGGGACAGATAGTAAGCAGAAAAAGTCAAACATTCTATCTAGGTCTACAACATACATTTTTATCAGTCTCCAGATTCTTCTGTTAAGCAAGGAGACTGCACAAAGTAAGATAACAAAATGATGTTCTGTCTAAGGAAAACTGAGTCTCCTATCCTTCTCTCTTTGGTGTCCTTCAGTGCCTAACCCTGACCTGCTTGCTAACTCTCAAATTTGTAACTCTCACTAGCTGTTTCAGGAAGTCTCTTGTTCTTGACCTCCTACCTCACTCTGTAGTCTTACATCCAGAGTTTCAATCTTGACCTACTTTGGAAAGACAACTTCTGCTCTTACTTACTGACAAGGTTTGTCTTTGTGCATTCTTTCGGTACTTCCTAAATTATTGTCCTCCAAGAAACTGCAGATCTAATCCTTAAAGTAATGCCAAGAAATACTAAACCTTGTGTGTCAAATTGCACTGATACACTCCTCCCATGCTTTCCTTCCACTGGAAAACAACTTTATAGGACACAAGAAAATAGCCTCAAGTTGCACTAGGGAGGTTTAGATTGGATATTAGACAAAATTTCTTCACCAAGAGGGTTGTCAAGCATTGGAACAGGCTGCTCAGGGAAATGGTTGAGTCACCAACCTTGGAGGTATTTAAAAGATGTGTAGCTGTGGCACATGGGGACCTGGTTCAGTGGTGGACTTGTCAGTGTTGAGTTAATGGACGGACTTGATACAAGGGTCTTTTTCAATCAAAATGATTCTGTGATACTAAACTGCTCTTGTCACACATCTCATGCTGTCAAAGTCAGGGACAACAAAAAGGAAGAGCCAGCAAATTTGTGTCTATTATCTTCACTCACTGGCCAGTGCTTTCATTCCCCTAAAATTTAGCTTCAATACCATCTGCAATACCTAAGTTAGGAAACAGCAATTTGGTAAAGCAGGTTCAAAATCAAGTAAAAATACTTTATCCACACAGTATGTGCACAGAGGACAGAACAAACCAGCACAGACACACAGCTTATCTGTCATCAAAAGTTATTAGACAGATTAATGAAGTAAGTATCAAGGTAGCTACCAAGACTTATTAAATACAACACCCATCTTTTCCCCAAAGATTATGCAAGTCATAGATAACAGACTGGAAGAGTATATTAAAAAACACTCATTATCCCCTTCTCTCCCTAGGCTTTTAAATCAAGGATATGGGGATATACAGGCTTCTAGTCTAACACAATACAGTTGTTCTTGTTCTCTCAGTGGATCTCACTATCACATATCCCCTCCTCCTCAGTTCAAGATACTTGCCAAGATGGTAAACAGAGTCCTTGCTCCCATTTTCAAAAGCCCACCAATAACTTCAAAAGAGTTATTCTGGAAGAATTAAGTTCTACCAAAATGGGCTGTACAATCACATCCCCAAACTCAGATGGAACACCTACCTGAACTGGGAACCTGAAGATCAATCTTTACATCAAAGTCATGCACTTTGAAAAGATCTTCTGAGAGGTCACTAGCTGATTTAGAGTTCACATCTTTATCTTTTCCTTGACCCTGAAATAAAAACTACAGGTAAGTCTCCAAACCTTATCTGGCCATACAGAGATGAAAATGTTTTTTCCCCTCTTCTGTCATAAACATACTTAGTGTAGCTTTCATACCGCTAGAGCAACTTAAATTTTCTTTCCCAAGAAACAAGAAGCTATTGTTTTTCTATGATAATGCTCTACAGATACCCTTTTCTAGAACTGAAGCATGCACACCTGCTATTAGTCACAAGCTTCACAGAGCAAAAGGGTGACTGTGAGGAATATAACAGAGACTGAAATGGAAACTTACCTTACTCATGTCCTTTGGAGCATCTGGTAATACCCCAGATCCATATTTTGCATTTAGCTGGGCAAGGATGGCAGCTTGGACAGCAGGATCTCTGGACTGCAAAGGCAAAATATTAGAGAAGAATAAAAATTAAAAATTACTGCGTTTAAATCGGCAAAAGCTAGAACTAAATTTTGTTAAAACAGTGTTCATATCCATGAATCTAAAACCATAAGAGACTGTATATCAGTTCACCCAACTTGCAGAACCTCAAGAGGCAACTGAAATCATCCTGACTGTACCTGACAGTAACAAACTAAAAATCATTCTTCAGCAAGTTTTTATTTGAAAAAAATCAGAAATACATTTCCTGATGATATGGCTTGTTTCTGTGACTACTCTTAATGCTACTGTAATATGTATTTGTTTTCAGCTTACAGTTCTGTCTGAAACACTCTACTAGAGAGAAGAAATCTTTTGAAGACTATTTTCTTTACCTAATAGTTCTCTAGCATAATAAAGCTACTCAGTTATGATTCTTTTCTAATAAAGAAGTATTTCAGAAATATTTAATTCAAGCCCTGCAATAGGATTTCTCTTTTGTTTCCTTGCTGGTTTGTGGAGACAGATGAGAGCCAACCTGAGCAGTAGTTTTTTAAAGTATCTACACCAGAACCACATACTACACCAGAACAGACCTCAACGAAGCCAGATTACTTAGAAGGAGGAGGTGATCACCTTCCTATTCATCAGTTATATATGTTGGGACTGCAGTAGCAGGTTTTGCCACAGTATCACATGGGAAGTGTGTGTTGAACTACTTCATCCATCACAGGCCAAAAATGTTTGTTCTCCTCTCGCCTTTAACTGATCTTTCAGGAAACTTCCAGCTAATTAGAAGTGAAACTCACATCTACAGCGAACTGTCTTCCCAGAGCTAACTAAATCTGAATAATTCCACATAGAAATTCACCACAGAATTCACTACAGAAATCTCAATCATGGTTGCTTTTGCAGTACATACCCACATCACCTCTGTCATTCACACTTTACATTAAAAAAAAGAGAGACCAGGATCTCACTCAGCTGCATCTCACACTGGCATTCAGGGCATTAATAGCATATGGCACAGTTGGGAATTTTTGTTCCTACACTGTGCATTACATCGGTTTGTTTTGCAGCAAATTGCCTCAACTGAACTTAAGTATTACACTCACATTAGACACTATTGTTGGCTTGCACTGCCGCCTAGTAAAGGGGTCCATTTGTTGGTTTTTCATGCTGTGACTTTCAGCCTGGGGAAGAAATAGCACATGGTTTTGCAGAGTTTGCTGCTTGCACCCTTGTAAATCCCCCCACAGCCCCCCATCCATGCAAGCACTCATCAGCTACATACAATACTGAGATCAGAGGAAAACCAGCAACATTACAGATTAGAAATATTTTAATGCACCCATCGTCCTATGCTTCACAGGACAAAACTGTCCTTACTGCATGCAACAACAGAAAACAGGCACACAACTCTCAGGGTAGTTAATGCTTAAACATTTGTTAACAAGCTTAACTCTTCCTTAATAAAAATGTAACCGCAGAGAACTGAGTATTTCCTTCACTGTTTTATTATCTGAAGTCTCCTTTATGAGGAGACTTATTTTTTCTATACCACAGAAAATGCCTTAAGTCACTATTACAGTCACTAATCTGCTGATAATTGAGTTGAGCAAAAGGATAAACCATTGTGCTTTAAAATCACGCCATTTGCCAATCTGAAAGACTTTGCAGATCATTAAAAATAATTAGTAACTTTGCCAGGCAATTATCCCTCTTTGCATCATTTCATCCCTACTTGTACAAAAGTATTAATTCAGCACTATTTACCACAAGAGCCTTCTCAGACTCAACGATATTCCACTCTCTATTTCTCTGGTTGATGTAACTGCAGAATGAAAAAAAGGAGGGTGGGGGAAAGAAAAAGAAAGTGACTGTCATTTATCAATCCCTACACAACAAAACACCTGACAGCATTTTTGCAGCTTCATCCTGACCACAAATTACTCTTATTGCAACACAATTGCTGCCTGGGGTATATAGAAGAGAGTTTACATTTTTGACAGTTTCAACTGAATGACAGATACAAGAAAGTGAAGATAGACAAACACTAACAGAGCCATTACAATACACATTAACACACTGTACAGGAAAAAAGAAACAAAATCCTGCAGTTAAATTGTTAATGCATTAGTTTCTCTTTTCTAAATATTGTTTGATACTATTTCAGAAAGAAAGTTCCCAATATCTGCTTCTTACCTGATTGCAGAAATATTTTTTGTTCGCTGACGATCCAGGGCCTCTGCTCTCTCTTCAAGTTCATTAAGCTGATCTTGAATCTGCTTGGCCTTATCCTGGTCCCCCAAGTCCTCAGCCATAGCCTTCAACCAAACAGTAATTCATTAGGCATTACTCTCTACCCAGAATCAGTCACAGAGACAAGGGATATACCCATGAATCAGTCAGCTAACCCTACTCCAGTTGTGAATGTTCTTCCCTGCATGGTAAGAGTACAACAAAGAGCTCCTTACAGCTCAAGGCAAAACTGGATTTCTTACTCTGAAGAACTCTGAAAACTCTGAAATCCTTTACACTAAGGAAGATGTAAGAACACCAGTCCCAGCATGAGGAGGACAGGTCAGTTAGATGACTTAAGTTAAAAGTTCTATTAAAATTTAACACCCCCATTTAGCAGATCAGAAAAAGGATTATTTCCACAACTGCCAGTTGCCGTTTCTTCAGGAAGCTGAAAGTCCCCTGAGCCACGACAGCAGCTTATTGTGCCACCTGCTGACAACAAAAAGTAACTGCACCCCCTGCGATGGGAACCCAATAATTTACATGTTCGTGTATAGTAAAATAGTGACCACAAAAATACAGTAAAGCCAAGGAATGTATATTAATACAAACTCGTGGGTTTTACTGTATATGAAGCATTAATGTCTCGAGAAAAACATAAACAAGTTTTGGTTTTAGTCATGCAGTCCTTTCTTCAGAGATACTTGAGGCTGCTTGTTTTCTTCACTTCTTGGCTTAAGCTTCTATACACTGTTAGGTCTACTTGTTCCAGGAGAACTACAGGTAAAACAGCTCATGGCAAGTAAATCTTTCGGCCACTTTTTTTTTTTCAATAAAATTACCAAGCCATAAAGTGACAATTCAGTTACCCTCGAGTAAAAAATAATGTAACACAACTTCTAATTTTCCTATCTTAAAATAAGAAGACGAAATTAATTTCCAAACATTATTATGAGGTACTCTAAAAAAAAAAACTAAACAAAACCAAAATAAAAAATAACAACAACAACAAAACTGACAAAAAAAAAAAAACCTGAAAAGAAAAAGAAAAAACTAAGACAAAAGGAAAAAAGGAAAAGTTTCCGAGCAGACCAGCTTAAGACCTTAAGACAGCTATAATTGTTGGCAATTGCCCCTAAAAAAAAAGAGCACAATAGCTCTGACTGGGTTCTAGGTGTTCTGACCCCAGCAATGAACCTTGAGAGCCACCTTTCAGCTGCACAGTTAAAGTCGAGCTTACTGCTGACTACTGCCAAAATCCAGATGAGCTCCAGTTCTTCGAAATCAAAGACTGCATTAAGCTTGCAGGCATCATCTCATCTCTCACCTTCTCCTTTAATAGCTGAGTTTTCTTCATGGCATAATTTGGAGGTGCTTTTCTGAACCTTTCCTTCTCTTTCACAATCTGTAAAATGCAGAGGAAGCAACATGAATATGCAAATATGAAATCTCAATTTCAATACTTGGCTATTTAGAAGCAACAGATGAGTATCACCTAAGAAATTTATGTATTGCCAACGAATTTTACATATGCTCTGATGGTTTTGTTTTTTAGTTTGTGCCTTTAGTAATGAGTTACAGCTCCACTCTCACTACATCTCTCCCCTACAAAAACCTGATGGTGAACACCTTTGGTTAGTATCAAGCAAGTACTAAACTGCAAAAATTGTGATAAATGCAACTACCATGAAGCTGTCAGTTTTTCAGAACTTGAGAACTAAGTTGCCGTACTCAGGAGTTCAGAGCCCCACAACCCAAGTTCAAGAGGAGATAACAGGGCACAAATGATGAAGAAAAGCAGGAGTGAACACCAAACAACAGCAGTATCACCCAGCTACTCTATCCAGTTCTGAAATTTCATTTTGAGCTTTTTATTTCCTTCTTGGAAAGCAAATAACCATGATAATTTTGCTTTGTAAAAGCTACTGCTCTACTGCATGAGTTCCTGTCACTTTTAAGTACTGACACAGCTTCACTACAATGCACCATTTACCTCTTCAATGTCCTGATCATTAAATTTGTAGTTGAGGGCTTCTTTGATGGACACTTCCTTCTTATTTATCTCATCTAGTGTGGGTAGCTGCATCCCAGCAGAGAACATCTAAACACAAGAGAGAGTTACTTTCCACTTAAAGTATGCTTGACAGAAGATTGCTAAGAAGAAACTGAAGTCTGGCAAACTTACTGCTTCCTTCCACTTCATAAATTCACTTTCAGTAAATTCCTGATTTGAGACAAACTCCAAGCGAAACACACGTGAATCACTGCCATGCCTGCAACAAGAAAGTGTAACAACATCCCCTTCTGATGGTGCAAAGTGGTGACATTGGATCTCTAAATGTAAACTGATTAAAGAAGCCCGAAACCAGACAACCACAAGTCAACAAAATCCTAACTCCCTGCACAATATTTCTGGGGTATTTTATAATTTCCATTATGCACAAGGAGAAAAAAAAAAAAAACCAAATAAAACCCAACCCCAATATTCTAGCAGTAAGTAGCATGACAAGGCTCAGTCTAATTTTCAGTTCTCACCTCCAAACCCCACAGAGAACATTATTTGCTATGAAGAGGACACTGATTTATGAACTAAAGAGGATTAGTTTAGTATCTTACCGCAACTGTAGTCCTTTGTTTGTCCGTGTGCCACCAAGCTGGTAAACCTTTGCAGTCTCTACCACACCAGTTATTTCAGCAACCTGTATCACAGAGTAAAATACACAAGAAGAAGGATGCAAGAGTGGGTTTTTTTTGTTGTTCCTGGAATATATCTGGCATATTCAAGCCTTTTCATTAGAGATAAAAAACCTTAATCTAGCTAACAATTCTAACCAGATCAAGGAAAGCAAGACTCTTCAGTATACATTATCAGGTATTGAATTAGTTGCTTTGTACATAATTTTTGAGTTAATAAATTATACCATCTGAATATTTGAGGCAGTTTTTGTATCTTCTCAGCTCTGCCTTCCTGACCAAATAGTGTACACTCTCCTAGCTTTTCTATTTCCTTCTCAAACAATGTTGTTTTGGGTTAACATATGTTCCAAATGAAATACACTAATGCTGCTCACATAGTAAACAAAGCCCTTCTGGGGGCCTTTTTAATGCAATTTTAGAGAATATAATTGTATTCTATGATTACAGCAATGAAACAGAAAAACAAAACTGTGCTCTCAATCACATTCTCTTCTGAAGGCACACTGGTGTACTAGAAAGTTTGTAAAAAAAGGAATCAAGACACAATAACTTGGGAACAGTCCTAGAAACAAGGAGTGAATGTTACTCATCCTTACTTGGTCTAAGCAGAGTCTGGAACTCTAGTTTGCAGTACAAATGATGAGACAAGACAACATGAACCAAAGCTGGAAGAATAAGCTTAGTTAGTGCTCCCTCTCTCTCAATAAATGTATCTCCTCTCCTAGGTGGTCACATAGATTCATTCTTAAAATAAGCCTATGTCCTCCTCCATTGCTTTGGCAGCAATTACATTTTCTGGTTACAAGCAATCTTTTTGTATCAACCAAACAATCAGTCACCAGTACCTGAAAACTGATAAGCTGCAAATATTTTACTATAGCACAAAAAAAAGAACTAAATCCCGCAGAGCTAAACTCACCCGATAAACAGGTTTACTGTTGTGATTGCCAATGCCAATACGGACAAAGCAGCCAGTGACTGTCTTGGCAAAGAAGGGCATGTGACACCAGCGTTCCAACTTGTGCCGTGACAACCGTACTCGGTTCAGTTCTTCAGGCAAGGACACTGGCTGGGACTTGGGAGGAATTTCTTCTTTCCTGATTTGGGAAAGGTGAAAGGGAATAAAGAAAAAAGTAGAGACATAATCAAAATCCAAAAAGAGGGTACTGAGTAAGGTGCATTGTAAGCACTATTTAAATGACCAGCAGAAGGAATGATTCATTATGCACTAGTTGATGTAGATGTGTGAATTTAGCATTCATGAGAAAGGCTTAATGTGAAGTCCCAGATTTATTACCCACTGTCCCTGTTACCAGAAAGCAGAAAGACACACCAAGGCTGTTTATAGACTAACGCGTTAAGATAAGCCAGCACACGTATCTGCCCAGATATGTGCCAGAGTTCTGCAGCTGCTGAACCGTAGGACTAAACAAATCAGTAAACAACAGTGTAATTTGGGCTAAAGCTAACAGCAGGGAACTGAAGTTGCAAACCCACCCAAGGTAAACAAGTCCCATGAACCATGATATAGTGCCAAGGACTCAAATCTGAGCAATGCAACTGCGCCCAGAGGCAAAAACACTTTAGAGACACTGAACTGCCCCGAACAATCCTCCAAAACAGCATGTGTCTACCTAAAGTGGGTCTCTTTCTGAACATACAAGTAATCACAGCCCAGTGTTTACTACTTACTCTTCCTCTTCATCAGAGGATGACGACCTGGATGAGCGATCACTTTTCTCACTAGACTTATCATCCTCCTCCTCCTCTTCATCATCAGAGTATACTTCACTAGTTTTTAATGGCTGTTTTTTCGCAAGCAATTCAGCTGGAGGAAGGACAGAGAACAAGGAAAAGCAAGCTATAAATCTTTTATGAAAGCTTCCCTATAAGAGCTGAACCTTAATTGCTTTAAAAAAATCTAAGAGGCAGACAGGTATTAATTTTACACTAGATACAAGTAGCACATGTTCAAATCCACTAGTAAGCTGTGTACTTCATTGATTTCTCTCTTTGCATATACACCAAATATTTAGAATCGTCCTAAACCTCAGCTGTACTTATTTTCAGTCTCCCAGCTTGACTGCACATAGTAATTCAAGATAGGTGTAACAACTGGATATACAAGAAAGAACTACTATGATCAGACAACTCATTGTTATTTTACAAGGAAAAAGAAAAAACCTCATGTTTGGAGAGATCACAATAAAACCCAGTAGAGCAACAAAAATGGCTGCATCAAAAGTCAGTGGCAGGATGGACAAGATGATGTGCCAGTGAACAAACAAGCAAATGTAAACAAGGTATCACAAGTCCAATAAGTAACAGTTTGAATGGTTCAGAGATTAAATAACTGAATCTGAGTGACCAATTCAGACACATTAACTAAACATCACTAGGAGCCATTCAGAGGACTGTGATGAAAGTTCTGTTTTTAGACCATTCCAGGGAAGGGCAGGGGTAAGGAATACAGCATCAGTGGTGTCAAATACCACCCTAGGTGGTCATGTCAGTCAAAGACCGAGGAAAAAAACAGACATGGAATTCATTCACTCCAAGGTGTAGGATTGTTGCAGTAATTTCAAACAGGAAGAAGCACTTTCAGAAAGCTGCAATAATGCCTCAAAAACTGCAGCAATAGCAACATGCTTTCATACCTGTTCTGTTCTTCCTTTTCTCTCTTTCTGCTTTTAGCTCCTCCATTGCCTGAGATTTCTTGTCTAGCTTTTCATCCCGCTTTGATCTCCGCTCTTTGTTATGTGACATGACCTAAAAACATGCACAGAAAGTCCCTCAACACCGTAAATCCATAAGCAGAAAAGCATTAAAACAAAGATTATTTGCACATTTTGAAAATTTTTCAAATAAAAATTACTAACATACTCCTTTTTGAAATCATTTTTTTCAGTTCATTTTTTTACGAAGGCCAGAGAGGGAAATCAATCTGGAGCATATTTCTTTATTCTGCTTCATATCAAAAATAATGAACATATTTATAGTTCAACATTTCTGCCACCAAGTCTTAGTCTCAAAATTCCTTCTTAAAGTTAAAAAAGGACTAGAGAAATAAAATGAAAGTAATTCTGCAAATAACATGTAATAAGGAAAAACCAGATGAATATTCTTCTCATTTGCTGCTTCAGCAAGGCCAAATCAAAGCACTGGTTTTCATTTAGTAGCAAAGAAAAAAGTTATATTAAGTTAAAAAGTTATATTAAGTTAAAAAGACTTAAAGCAGAAATAAAGTTGCTTGTAAAGTCTGCAAGATGGATCCAAATCTTAAATGTTTTAAGTCTTCTTGTGTTTTCCATTTCTAACAGGTCTCTCTCTCTGTAGAGGAAGCAGCCTCTATAATAAGCATAAACGTCATTTGAGTTAAGTTGAAGTAATTTCTGCAAGGCACTGTAAAAGAACTCTAAATAAGATCCTTTTACAGATGCATATATGTATTTGCAAGTACACTTTGCGTATTATAAATGGACTATTAAATTGTACACCCACGTACATATATGGAGTTGAGGGAGTAGGGAAATGAGATTCATTCCACTCAATGTGCCTAAGGGAAAACTCATCTCACCTAATTTGATTGTAGATATTAAACATCTGTTTCACTAGAAAATAACATGGAGTGAATTGTCAGCTGAAGATGTCCTCTTCCATTGCACAAAACAATAGGCAACAAAAAGTGTAAACAATCAACTGGTTCTTGGATGGCTGAAGTTAGACATGATGAATCCCATCCCACTCTGGGAGCCTACCTGCCTAGGCTGCTTTCCTTTTCTCATGTGGGAGGGCTAACACAGCAACTCTAGACATAGCTGCAACTTTGCATTTTTCATTAAAGGAGCATCAGTGCACCCCTCCGTAGGCCAAAGATGTTAACTTCCTTATATGAACTGGAAAAACTACAGATAGCTTGAGCATATAAATTATCTAAATTCTGATCTGCTTTCTACACTGTTTGACACTAAGGGAAAACATTAGGGGCAGAGAGGCCATATCCTATCTCCTTTTGCCAAGGGAAAAGGGTTTGTTACCAAGAACAGTTTCATTTCCTACCTGGGATTCCTGGATCTGTGTGAGTTTTTTCTTCTCCTGCTCTTCCTCTTGCTTTTTCTTTTTCTCTTTCTTTTCTTTCTTTTTTGCTGTTTTTAGTTTTTTCTTGATTTCAAATCTAGTAGCAGTTATTGGAACAAAAAGAATGTATGAAATAATGCTCTTCCTGAGAGAGCAAAGGATTGCTCAGATGCTATCACAATTGCCATTAGGTTGCAAGGAACACTTCAACTGCTTGTCCCTTTAATGTTATCCTGTCCCCTATTCCCATCCCCCGCCTTCCCCAAGAAAATAAAGTGAAGAAAAGCTGAGCACACAAAGTGCGGTCCTACAGAGAGCTAACCTAAAGGGCTGATGAGACCGTGTAGAAATTACTAATCTACAGAAATCTGCCCTTACTCCATCTTCCTCTTTGCCACAGTGATCATTTTGTACAGTGATCGTTGCATGCCACCTCCAACTCCAAAATCATACAGCTATTTCAAGTAAACTGAACCTAGACAGCTAAAATTTTTTCCTTTAAAGCCACTATCATGCTAAGTTTTTCACACTTAAACTTCACCTTTCTACTGGCACTGGCATGTATAGGAATGACTGCAATGTCTTGGAGTCCTCCTTCAGCAGCTAAATTCTCATCAGACTCAGTTTCTGCAGAACAATATAGGCACTTCCACTTCTACCTTCATGAAATATATAACCCTGATGTCTTATTTTCAGCCACTGTATTCAGAAGAGTAGTGATTTCAATGGAACAGTCCCATGACTGAGATTCCACTGCACTGTGGACTGGTCACTGCTTTAGTGAAGTGTGCATATGGACAAACACAAGAAAAAAATAACTTCCAGTAACTGAAATTCAGAATGTGTTATCCATATGCATATTACACAGTCCATTCTTCTTCAGTCCTTTACACCTGGATTTTGTAGACAACAAACTGAAGTGTCAGGTGAGCTCAATGCCCTTTATGCCTTTAACATGAAACATAACACACAAGGCACAGGCATTCTGTCGGATGCAATGCCTGCTGTAATCCCAATGAACTCAACAGCATAATGTGCATAAAAGAGCTTTTGACAGATTCAACTTATCATAAAGTTAAATGACTACCCCACCACCCTCTTCGTTTTACCTGCCAAGACTTAACACAGAACAGCACAAATTTATTTAAGATTAAATCAGTAACTCAAGCTTCAATTGTTTAGTTTGTTTGTATCAAGTATTCTCCAGCATTCATTCTAGAAGAGAGACATTCAGTTACCATGAAATAGAGAGTAAAATTTTAAAAATATGATGTCCTTTTACATGATCTAAATCCAAACTTACAATCATTCTGATCCCTTTGAGGAGAGCAGCAGACAACATAAGATTCTGAACATAGTGTTAAAATCAAGGCAGGCAGGCAGTGCTCTAGCTATGGCTTGGACAAACACAGTCTGGCAGTCACTCATTGACATGATTTACTCAACAGATGTCAGTCCTCTAGGGAAATTTCTCAGCAAGTGAGAAAAGAGAAGGCACTAAAGAAGAAAGAAACTGGAGAAACCTTGCCCCATACGTGTCAAATCCTTTCGATAAAAACACAGGAAGAAAAATACCTTTACTACAAAGAATCTGCCTGACTGAGCAGTGTAACAGTAACAAACAAACAACAAAACCACAGTACATAAGGTAGAAATCCACAAAAGATTTCATGGAAATGACATATCCAACACCACTCCTCATTATTTCAATATATCTATCTTCTATTAGGGCCCAAAGCAGTTTCACACCTATATACAGGCAACTCTAACACTGCTCTGTGCCCCATCATTGTTTTCTGAAAAATTCCAGAAACTCATGTACACCTTATGCTTTGTTTGCCTTTTTCCAAAGCATCAGCACATGACAGTTAATACAAAAAAGATGAAGAGAAAACAGGCCTTCTGACTGTCTGGCATCTAACCTGCGGAGCAGCAACATAACTACAAGGGTAGCCAGAACCGTGCATATTCGACAGCTGAGAAACTTTTAGATAACTGTCTTCTACAGGAATATGCAGAACTCCTGCTGTGTGCTCCTTCACTACTACAGGGACAGTTTACACACAAAAAAAATACAATCAAGCTTAACTCACTTTACAGTGCTGAATGCTTGGACCTTAAACAAGAGAGAATAGTCAGCATACCCTCTCTGCAGCCTTTAAGAGTTTGCTACTGAATATCAACAGATACAAAGTTCACCTTCTCTTTAGCACTTCTCTCTTCTCTATCCTGTTAAACAGTTCCTGCTCTCTCTCCTTTTCTGTCATTTGTTCCAGTCGAGCTCGGTCTTCTTCATCTCCCATCAGGTCTTCTCCATAGCCATCATGGAATTCCTCATCTTCAGATGAAGAATCTGAGTCTGAGCTAGATGAGGAGCTGTTGCTTTCTGAGTCAGAAACTTCTCCTAAATCAAAAATACAAGGTAGTGAGATTCAGCTGGGGCAAAGCCCAACCACTTCATTATAGCATATTAGCAAAGGAAAGCACAAATTAATTTTACACTCACCTTCCACTATCCTAAAGGCATACATATAATGAAAACTAAGGCCGGGTTGAAATTACCATAATACATGTATGCTAAAAAAATATAAAATGAGTGGTACTACATTTCAACACAAATTGCATTGTAAGTAAAAATTCTTAGTAGAACAAGCAAATTTTAGAAGGCCTTTTAGTAATGTGTTAACAGTCTTAGATTTCTATGCCTATATGCTTGTACAGCCATGAATTTGTGTGCACACCTCAAACACCATGATCAACCGCCACAGTCTAGCACATTAACCACCTTATTATAGCAACGTGAAGGACCAAAATTCGTCATATGAAGACTGCAACACTATGAATTGCTACATCAGGAGATAAAGTTGAAACCAATACCCTCAGGGCTGGCAAGGCCCTGACACTAGCTCTGTTACTGTAACAAGCCCTCCCATCTACACAGAGGTTTAGGGAACAGCTGACTCCCCAGAGGTATTGGGTAACACCACCTTTAAACTAGATCCAAGTCCAAGCACTTTGATTATCTCAATTAATTGACTAAATTACACTGAATTACAAAAGCAGGCATTAGGATTCCTTCTTTCACTTTCATTCTGGTATTAGCATTTCTGGAAACTTCCAGCTTTGCAAGTTCACACTGTGAAAACCCTTGATTTGTAAGCACTGATATATACAGGTGTAGTCACTTCATGCCTTTGTCTCTATCTCCTGTGCTTGATACACTTAAAACTGTAAGCTCCTTCATATAGTTTCTTAACTTTCTATTTTAGTATAAATGGAAATCACAAGTAAGCACCTGAAAACCTTCACGGGCATGATGATAACAGAAGACTGGAAATTTGACCAGCATTGAACTGTATTCAACATTCATATAAAAAATTCTGACAAAGTTATAGAATGATTTTTCTTCTTCCATGTCAGTATAATGTGCAAGAATTCCAATTCAGAGCAAATGCATGCAAGATAAGCTCCTATTTACATACACAAACACTATACACCTCTCCCTTTGTTATCACAAGAAGTTTGGGAAGGAAAATATGTCAGTGAGAATAAAAAACACTACCCACATGGGTAGATAGGACATGCTAGAAGGAAGCAAGGAATTTTCCAGGAGAAAGTCAAGCAATGAAATGTCATTCATTCTTCAGTCGAAATAGCATTTAGTTTGTGGTTGTAATGGAGTGCTCACAGCAATGCTACACTGAATTACATGCACTTCAAGCCATGGTAAATGTAAAAGTTATCCTGACTGTAAGTTACACAATGGAAAGTCTTTGAAGATGGTCTTCAACATCACCATGCAACATTACTCTTCAGGGTGCACAACAGGTTAGTTCACTTGGTATCACACTAAATAGATGCACGTGTGTTATCTTACCCTCTTCAGGTGCCGAGCTCTCAGCTGAGCTGTCTTTATCTGAGCTGCCGGAAGAGGCAGCTTTGTTCATCTGTTTCTTCATGGCTCCTTTCTTCTCTGCCTTACCCGCTTTTCCCTTTTTTTTGTTTTTAGAACCTCCAACAGTCCACTGCAAGGAAAGAACCAAGAAAGGGATTGTGAGACACAAAAAAACACCTTTTTCTCCCTTCTCCAAAACACTGGAGTAAAACCAGCTGAGAAATAGCCCAATACCTGACAACAAAAATATCAAAGAAGAAAGATGAGATTAAAAAAAGAGAAGCCAACAGGAAACTCATCAGATAAATGAGAGCCTTTTACAAGGTTTTTGGGGGTAGGGTGTTGTGTGGTTGGTTTAAGTTTTTTCTTTAAAAAAAAATCAGTTATCAATGCAAGCAAACAGCTGGTAGGTCACTCCTTTTAAAAAATAATGAAGACTTCAAAGTTTGCAATATCTGTCAAGAGAGGAGGTACTGAAAATATTTTCCTAAGAAAATAATTTTAAACTATGTGTGCAATGCATTTATGAAGATTAGCTTCAGTTTACTACTAAACAGAAACAACTGATATGTTTCCATAACTAGTTTAATTAAGATGTTACATTTCATGAAGGACAACAATTATACATGACAGCCTTTTCAAAATCTCGGTTTTACCAAAAGTACACCGTGTCTGTATTTCTATGCAACAAGCCAACAGTGCACTCACAGATGCAGGTGGTGGCACTGCCCTCTATGTACACAAAGTGGAATCAAATCAGAATCACAGAAGTCAGGTAAAAAAAGACAAAAATAAAATATTAAGTCCTAATTTTAATTTTCTTTTCATGTCATATTTTCAGTTAACTTAAGAATGCAGTTTCCAAGTACAGGACTTACACCACCAAACATACACAGATAGCCATTTTAAATCCCAAAGTCCCAGAAGAACTAGTATTAACCTTACAGTGTGACTTCTTAACAGCATTTTTACATTGTTCCAACTACCTGGGTAAAGCCAGAAGGGAATAGAAGCAATAAGGATTGCCCATATATTACTTAAAAGCTTTACAATATTTTGCACTTCACTGCCTCTCCTAGAAATTCTCCAGGCATGAGACCCTCAGGAATATAACAGGCTTTTTAAATAAATATATGCATATATATCTTTAGACCAAAATCCTCTTCATACCTGTATATTATTCTCATCTTTCATGCACATCACCATCTGGTTGAGCATGCAGTCTTAAAAAAACAGTCATAATGCAAGTGAGCAAATACACTTGTGCATAACTGAGATCTTGCACTCAAAACTACTCTAAGTGGAAAAAAAACCACTTTAAATTTGACCTCAGATGCACACAAACTTCAGGCTTCTTACCCAATCACCCTATCATGGGGGATAAATCAAGTCTATCTCCGCAGGCAGTAGTCATTCCATCAAATTTGATAAATTGTTCTGCCTGATAAGACACCATCCTCAGTGAACCCTGGTGTTCAATTACTCTAGATGAAACTCAAGCAAGTAGTTATAAGCTACTACCTGATCTAATAACACCTGAACTAATACCTTTGGAATCTCCCAGGTTTTGATTACTCTCACACCCAACCTTGTACTTTCCATATTACCAAATGCTTCATCATCTTCTTTAGGCACCATCAGAGTATTCAAAAGTCTGTCAATGCAGAAGTTGGTTTTGTTTTCTTCTGAGGTAAAATTACAGTGGTGAGCCTTGCAATTCATACCCTATGCAGGTACCCAGTCTGTCATGGTCCATAGGACAGGTGAGAAACTGCACAGAAAGCTTTGACTTTATACCAGCCTGAGCTTGTACTGAAGTTTTTACTGGCTTCAGCATTAAAGTTTTACTTGTTCTGTGTTACAATATTGCTGCCTAATAATATTTCTGGTCACCTATGCCCATGTAAATCAGTTGAGAACAAGCTTGTACTCTGCCTAAACCTGTTCAAACCTCAGCATTAAGGAATCATCTCCCAGGTGTACAGAAAAGTGCATTTTTGCTATTTGCTCAAGTGCTCACCTATTGCCAGCATACCAGTGAAGACACAACAGCAAGAAAAGTGACACTAGGCATTTAGCAGCGATGCAGAGGTGCTTCCCTCTCAGAGCTCTCCCACTTCTTTTCAGTGTTTTAATGCTGAATTATACCTCATGTCAGCATGCTGCACAGCAAGGAAGCAGCACACAGAAAGCCACAGTACACAGCACAGTTATATCAAGACCTTGAGAGGTCATGCTGAGATGAAAGAAGTTAAGATCAGATAAAAACCAGCAGGACTTCAGCGAATAAAATGTTTAATAGCTGTACATACATGTGTTATATATCACTGTTTTCAGCTTTTAACTCACTAGTAGAATTGTGGAGAAAACCTGTGACCAGGAAGATAGGACTGAAAAGAAACCTGTGTGACAAACACTTGGAACAAAACAAAAACCAAAAAAAGACCAAAAAACCCCAAACCAAAAAAAAAAACCCCACAAACAAAAAAAACCACACCACCAAAACCAAAAACCACCCAAGCAAACCAAAACAGAACAAGGTGATTAAAAAATCTGCTCTCTAATCTAGGAAAAGTGTGCTTTGGTTTCTATTTAATCCTGGAGATAACACTTCATCTCACTCTTGTTTACGCAAGTGACCTCTGTCCATCTCCCAATTTCAGTGCTGTCACAAAGCAAAATTCTTATCCAGCTCAGGTGCTTCTGGGCTTATTCAGTTAACCCAGTCTCTCATGAACGCCTGGTCATTCCTGGAACAACTACAGGACAAGACAAGAGTTAGGACAAATAACTCATCAAAACCAGGACACAGTGCAAGACTCTTAATCTCACAAATTGCTCTGCATTTGGACACCGTTGCAGTTGTCATTTGGACACTGAATGACCACTCTGCATTGCTCAGAGAGAGTGGCCAACATGAGTTTCTTCCTGTGGCACAGGAAGATGCAACAGATTAGCTGGTCTAGGAGAGAGAGAGAAGGCAACAGTGGAAAGCCATGGGCTGCATGGCAACCTGCAATCCAAACCAAAGTCTTGAGTCCCTCCGTCATGCTCCAGCACATCAGCAGAAATCAAAAATGCAACATGCTCACACCCAACATCAAGTAAAAATGCACACAGCTTTAGTCAGAAACATTTCTTTGTTCTGTTTCCCTTAATTCCTAACAACAACCACTTTCCAAAATCTGTCCTCTATTGCAGTTTCTCCAGGTTCCCTCTTCCATGCTGCAGTCAGGCAGCACCAGTCAATCCATCTCACATGCTTCCCATGACTGTAACGCCTCCTCGGAACAGCCCCTCTATTCACTGCTGCCTCCTCAGCCACCATCTGGAACCCTCCATGGTTCCAGACACAGCAAGTTAATAAACCCATGCAGGAGTGTACTGCTACATGGCTTTCTGCTTATTGTTTAGTACTACCAAACAACAGAGCTTTATGGGTCTCTCACAAGAAGCAGCCAGAGGAGCCTTTTGAATTTCCCTCTTGCTGCCAAGGTTCACAGTACTAATAGCTTGTATATTTCCTCCAAGAAACAGTTGGGCATGATGATCCTAAAGGTCCCTGTCAACCTACAAGATTCTTTGATTGTAAGAAGTCCAAATTAAGCCACAGTAACCAGAATGGACTTAGGGGAAAAAAAAACCCAACACACCACATTAGAAATTACCTAGATTTGTAAGTCAGCTTCTAAAAAAGCAACTACACAAAGTGATTTAAGAAAACAATTTATAGCTCAGCAAACCTGGAACATACTTCCACTGGGGAGATGAAATGAGATCATGGAGGAAAAGAAAGAGAAAAAGAAAAAAGAAAAAAACCCCATACCTGAAGTGAGCTCAGAATGCAGAATTTTTTTACTGCTCAGGTAGTTGCTGTTTTCTTCTATTCACACAGTACCTAAATGCATTACACACTAAGATTTTAATTTGCAAATAGGTGTTCTCCCAGCTTTTTTTTTTAACCCCTATCAAGCCAGAGATGCACAAGTAAGGTTGCCAGCCTGTCTTTGCCATATCCTTCCTTCCTGCCATATCCAATGGTTAGATAAGCAAAATGCAAACTACAAGCCACAACATCAAAGCAAAATGGGTCCCTTACCGATGTGTTCCTTTCCAGATAAACTTCAGCTGTCCTGTTGTCACAGCATTTAAGTGAACCAAGGTCGGTAACATCAGCTCAGCCTACAAACTTTGATGCATTCACACAGGAAAAAAATAAGGCAGTCCACCAGGCAAGTCATGAAACTACAGCTTCAGCCTGTCTGAACTCAACAGCAGGAAGCACAGATATGAAAATAAGGCAGTATTTACTGACTTCAGGCTTTCTCAAATACTGGAAAACTCTACAGACAGCACTCCAAGAGCTTCAAGGCGGAAAACGTTCTCTACCACTACTTTTAAAACAAAGTAGTAAATAAAAAGCCCTTGTTATTTATCCTTTCCTTTTCGGATCTACACCTGTCATTTGAACATCTCAAACACCTTCATGATGACAACAGCCCAGCAATCAGAAAACTTAAAGAACTATTTTAGACAGAGAGAGGAGACTCTAGGTGTCAACACCAAAATGGAAAGGAAATAAGCAAATAAAGAAAACACCTTTGGAAGTCACAGAAGAGGCTTTGCCAGGAAATGGCTGAAAGAAGGCTTCATGGGCCAAAATATCACCAGACACCTGATCTACCCTTTTTGTCCAAGTACCACTCAAAGAAGCTCACAGAAAAGTAACTATAGATGATGATGAAATAGTAGATTCAAATGCAGTTTAAGCTTCAAATTAACACTTACTCTAGAAGTATTTTGAGGGCGTTCACGTATGGAAAAATGGCAAGAACCGCTTGAGTGACAACATCAAGATGGTAGATACCAAATGCCAATCAAGAAGCACTCCACAATTAAAACACACTTGGGGATGCTACTGGCTGTGAAAACCTGCAACGTTTTATTTAGGAAGCCTGGGCCAAACACTTGGAGGTGGCAACAGCCATAAAACACTTGGTCCGCAAGTGCCTTGAACGGCTCTAGCATCACCAGCCAGACGGCATCACCTGGACAAAAGGCTTAATGCCTTCTCTATGTATTAGACACAGCCTTCTGACTGCGCTGTTGTCAGGAAAAACTGTTCCATGAGTATAAAGGAAAAGTTCACTCAGTGGAAAAAAAAAAAAAAATCCACATATTTAATTCCAATACCTCCATGAGTTTATTTCTGGAGCAACCTGCTGTCCTTCAGAGCTCTTGCAGACTCTTCCTACCACATAAATTAAATCAAAAGAAGTTATCCCCATGCTAGTTTGCAATTTAAATAAGTTAGTTGCAGACTAAATTTTATACCAATTTTGTCCACAGCTTATTCACATTACTTCTTTGGACATGCCAGCTTTCATACAATTAGCTTGTGCTATTCAGATTTGCACTTGCACTTTATTTGGAGCAGAGGAGGTAACAGCACCTCTCTTCCTTGAGAAAAGCTTTACTATTGCACCCATTAATAGCTGAAGGAAACTGTCTCCAAGCAAAGTCAAAGTTACAAAGCACATAGTCTATAAGCTGTGTATAAGAAGATTAAAGCACGGCCTGTTTCAAATTTCCTAAGCTTGGAAAAAATCTATGGCAAAGGCCTCACAGGACTGGAGAACCCACCCATTCTTGAAGGTCTAATTAAGTAGTATTATAAAATAAAAGCACACAGGAAAAGACAACATTTAGTACTGTAATTTCTACAAACCCACAAAAAGACGCCCCCAAAACAGAAAGAACACATGCAGTATTCTGCTGATCTGTGCTTTGCTGGAGCGCTCTAACTTGAAGCGCAGTAAGGAGATACAAAGAGGCATAAAACCCTGTAGAGACTGTTACTTGAGCCCAATCTCCTCACTAGCTGCATGACTACTGCTCACCTCTTCCTCTGTCCCATAGCTTTTGACAAGATCTTCAGCTATATAGTTCCCTAACAGATTAGCACATTTGTAAAAAGTGGCATAAACAGATAACCCTCACTAAACTCCAGACTAGTACCAAGCACTCATTATATAAGTTTTCTTGTCCTGGAAGTATCTTCTGTCATTACCCTGTAGGTGTTAAAAGGCAGAACTAAATCCTTCCTGACATTAGAATGAGTGTAGATCTTACACCACAGTTGTACAGTCTTACACGACCATTGGTAACAACAAATCTTTCAAGAGAAACAAACAGGAGCTCCCATAGCATTGTGGTTTTCTGTCTAATCAACACTAATGTCAGGGAGGTTTTTGCAGAAGTCATCCATTCTTCCCACACAATAGAAAGAATTATCTTATTGTAAGCAAAGAAGCCAGAATAAAAGGAAGAGCAAGAGCCCAGAACTAACCTACTGCAACTGAGGAACATCATCTACCTAATGCCCTCAATCAGTAACTTGAATACCTTGTGGACACACAAACCTCTAGCACCGTGCCCCAGTAGTAACCTGGCTAGCACCAAACTGGCTAAATGCAGAAAGCTACCAGTTTGAGATGGTGAGCTCTTGAGAAGACATGGTCACACACCAGATAAAGGAGCCTTTTATGTCCAGATTAGTACATCTCTTTCTAAGGTAGCTCTTCTTATTGCAAAGCCCTGCAGTCACTGCTATTTATCAGCTCTCTGAACAACAGTCAGGAGTGTTCCACAGCCCCACCAGAAGACAGTTCAGAGCATCCCTCCTATTTCATTGCCTGCAACTCACCTTCAGTCCCTTAGTTAGAAAATTTGATTCAGACCACAGAGGTCCTTTAAGTGTTACAGAATTCAGCATCTGGATGAGAAGTGCATTCTCACTGATACACATAAATATAACATTAAAGATCTAGTGACATCCCTTGGGCACTATTGTATAGATGCAGCATGATGTGTACCTGCTGTTATTCAGTAATTCCAAAATGTTTTTCTCTCCCCTATGCCCCACAAACTTTCCTCCTTTTAAAAAAAAGTGGCACACTGCATTACGCTCTGAAAAAGAGATTTAGGCTTCTTTTCTGTACAGGCAACATAGTGCCAATCTTGGAACAGTTAGTGCTTTCCAGGACATGCACACTGAAAAACCTCTGTGGAAACACATGGGTATGATTAAGCACATTTGCCCAGGGCAACAATTTCCATCCTTTGCCTCAAGGTCTTCACCTTACAGGAAGTCCAGTAAAACAATTTCAACTTTTAGACCCCGTCTCCCAACCCCCAAGGTTGAACAAACTTCAAACCAACCACAAGAATACTTATTAAACCTGAGCTGTTCAGCAGGACTAGGGTAGTCAAGCCCAGGGACGCACAGAACTGAATGACTGGCAGAAGCAGAACTGTTATAAGCCAGCCGCTCATCCTGCTGTGACAAGCAGCAGTTCAGAATGCATATTTCAGGCACAGGAATAGAAGCAAGTGTCCTAATTACCTCTTCTCTAAGTCTTTTTCCTCTTGCTGCATGGAGGTCAGAAAGAACACAGTATCAATTTGGAATGCTACACAGATTAGGAAGAGTATCAAATGCACAGGGTGCAACAGTGGCACTACTGATCTGCAAGGTCTGTGCAAATTTGTGAAGAGGTATTGTCATATCCTACATAAAATGGAAAGCTAGACCTTACTTATTACACAAGTTAAAATTCTGACAGCTTTCAGAGATAAACACAGAATGGAAGGCTTTATCATCCACATGCTCTCCACACCCAAGTCTACTTTTTCCAGACAAGCTGGTCTCCACATAACTTAGAATAAATAAAACTGTGAGCCACCATATCTGAACACACACGGTGACAGACTGAGTAGTTACCCAATAAGAAACCTAATATATCTAGCCTGTTCACAATTTGTCTGTCTCTAGCCTTAAACGTATATTAGATATACAAGAAGCACCTTTTTTTTTAAAGAAAATGATTGATTTGGAACAGCATATTACAAGCATATTTATTTCAAAAATGCCTCAGAAACAAAATGAAACTGCACATTCTTCACACTTATTGGAAGAACTCTGCTACAGTAACAAATGCTTTATAGTTTATCACTGGCAGTCTGCAAGTTGCCACAATGGATAATCCTTACTGTTATTTCAGAAGAAAAAAAACACCAAAACCCACACCAAACATCTCCCTGTCACATTTACAGGGAACAGATGGAATAAATGACCTCATGGTAATTTGCAGAAAGCTTGCAAAAGATATTTGTAAGCTGTCAAGAAATTGTTTTTATTCAAATACCTGTATAACATTTTACAGTCCCTGTTTAAATAGGTTTTTTTCAATTTTCTTTTCTAGATGCACAGACTTTTAACCAGCTCTAGAATATAGTACCAAGAACAAATACGAAAAACAGAACCAGCAGAAAAGCACTGCTATACAAGAAATTGACAAACCTTAGAACAAACTAATGCTAAACTCCTTCTTGCCTTTCTTCAAAATCATCAATCAAAACACACTGTTGCATGACCAAATGGCCAGACAGCTAGTTCAGAGCACAGTTCTTGGAGGATCAAAGTAGCTAAATAGAACAGTTTTACTACCTGTAAAATAGTACCACCTGCCTTGACCCTGCTCTTAGGAAGGAAGCTCCACTCTAAAGCTGAAAACCTCTCTCCCTGAATTTAGAATCCAGATTTAGCAGCTTCACTGCTACCTCAACTACAAACATGACACAGGAAAAACACTAGTTTTAAGCAGGCAGCTCACCAGACCATATGAACGTGGGATTAAACTGGCAGTCATCTTTTCTATAGACAGACTATTTTGTATACAATTAGAATTCAAAGCATATTCATTTAAAAAAAAAGAAAAAAAGAAAAAAATACATCCTCTGGCCCTAATGGGTCTCCATCAGTCTCCATCATTCATGGCCAGTCCCGCTTTATGAAGTCAGCAGGCTAAATATACTGTATGATAAATACACTTTCACTGCTTAGGTACTATCAGACAAATAACCCGTAACAATCTCACTGATGACATGATAAACTCACCTCATCATCACTGTCTGACGTCTCAGAGTCTGAAGATGCTGTAGGTTTGCTCACAGGTGGTTCCTTTTCTTCAGAGTCACTGCGTTTCCGTTTGGCCAGTGACAGGAGCTCCTGGTGTGAAAACACACATATTTATTTCAAAGTGTCATAGTTAGTTTTAACAATCCAGGTCAGTGCACATGCAGGTTCTCTGCAATATCTGAGCACATCCCAGCAGCATGATTATTGCCTCCTACTAAGGAAAAAGTCTACTTATGTTTCATAAATATACATTCACACAAACAGTTTTACTACAACGATGCTACAAAAGGTTTTTGATGACAACAAGCTACAAAAAGTAAATATTAGTACCATTACTTTCTTGGTATAAACAATGTAAGACAAATTACTCTCAGAGTCATGTCCAGATTTGTCTTATTTGAATTGGGTAATAATTCAAAACCACCCTAACTACACCGTGTAGCATAAGCCCTAAAAAGCCAAATACCAGTAGATAGCAGCTTCTTCTCCTAAACAACAGAGATGTTTGCAATTATACACTTTAAAGGGGAAATGCTTTAGGCATTGCCATTATGTCATGGTTGATAATATTTAGTCAGCCTGTTCAATTCCTTTTCACTGTTGGTACACACCCCAGAATGCACTTAGGGCTTTGGATAGACACAGAGCAGGTATCAAGCTCAAAGTCTGTGAAACTTAGTAGAGCTGTTCTGCTCAAAAGGAAGCACTTTCACAGGCAACATGCACCCACACAACTACATGGCTCTCAAAGACTCTCATCATCTGCTGTTCATTGCTTGTTCAGGTGACAGAAGCAGTAGTACGAAACAAACATTTCTGAAGCTGTGTTACTGTCTTTGCAGCCTGGGACACAGAATCTGTTCTCAAAAACATTGCTCTGGGGCTGATGAATCTTAGCTGTGTGTGGAAATACAGCCACACCAACTTCTGCCGTGCTGGGAAGTTGATGCTAGATTGGTTTCTGTTAGTTTCACAACTGGAAGATTATCTCAACAAATTGATTACAATTTAGTACCTCAAATGAGAACATAAACACTGCAGAAACTGATGGTCTGCCTACTTACCAACAAAGAAACGTTTCATTAGTAATGGTGTTTTACCAACCTTTCTCTGAAAAAGCCCTGCAACATCAACATAGCATATTTGTACAATTAACAGATCTTGTCTGGAAGCTCCTGAAGAAGTTTCAGTAGTGCTTCTCTTTGGGAAGCTCCTTGAAGAGGAGCACCACTTAAGCCAAGAAATATTCCTTTTTTCTTTCTTTCTACACTTGTTTTCTGTTTTCCAAGATACTGTATTAAAAGGGCTGCTAGCCCTTTGATTCAACAAGCCTAGATTGCCACGGGAAGCTGTCAAACATTTAATCTATAGGGGTTAACTTGGTATTTTACAGTTAAGTCAGTATTCTCTCATCTCAGAAACATTGCTTCCCTGCTACCTAATCTTCATCTTTGCACATACATCTCCTGCTCTTAAAGTTGCTACAAACAGCTCAGTGGAGGGGGAAGCACCTACTACTCAGGTACAGCTGCACATGCCTGCTGCCAGTGAGGGATGGAACAGATGCAGAACCACCACGTGGTCATTCCTACCACCATCGCTCCGATTGTCTGACTGATGCTAGAGCTAATCCAACTCCTATTTTCAAGTTATAAAACTACCAAACTGATACACTAGCAGTGAAATGTTGGCAGCCCTAGGGACTCTAGAAGTATGCAAGATCAACCACATCAGCTCCGGTGTATTTGTTTTAACAGAGTATCTGATCTGATTTTTCTGAAGTCCCAATCTGCAGAAGTATTTTTGAGTGTTTGGAAAGACTTTTTATTGCAACATAGCAACAGTTCCTATATTAAAAACCCTGAAGGTTCAGCACATAAATTTTATCAGACATGTAGGCTTCAGCATATTCGATCCACCAAACTTCTTCCCGGAACAAGCACTGCCATACAAGCTGTAACACACTTCACCTATAATGTCTTTATTTACCATTTGAATCACACCATCAATACATGCTACACCAAAAGGTGAGTCTTTGAAAGCAGCCCCCTCCAAAGAGGGAGACACCCCCTTTCCAACCCTGACACAGTTGAACTCACACCAGACATCAAACTTACAACCCCGGGAGATGCCCTGATGAGAAATAAATAAATACTACTCCTTCTTACGTCTACAGGCTCCTAACTCCATGCGGTTTCCCATGAACAGAGCTCCCCCAGCGCAGTCACCAAGACTAAGGGGGTTGCATTAAACACGCATTAACACTCCGGGAGCCCGCCTGCCCCGAGGGGAGGCAGGGACCTGATACGCTGCTCTCCCGGCGTGCCAAAGTAGCATGGAAAAGTTGCCCAGCCCTTTGGGCCTCTTTCCCCACTACTCGAGGTGGGAAGACCGCTGGCAGCCGGGCCTCGCTAACCCCTCCTCAAGGCCAGACCGCCCAGGAGCATCGCCCCGGAGCATCCACCGCCCCTCCGTCCCGCC
>VZRQ01007600.1:924662-967904 GCA_013397975.1 Machaerirhynchus nigripectus | reverse complement strand
AGCCTCGCCGAGGGACAGAGACCGGGCTAAAGTAGAATGTGTTCAATTTCCCCGTTTTCTTCTTGTACTCGGGGCAAGCAATGAGGCGACAGGGTTTCTTGATTGGGAACTTGCCTCCGATCTCGTGAAGTGCACGACAGAGCAAAACGTGAATTTCTTCAATATAGATTTAGACATAACTTAATTGGAGTGTGAGAATAACAGTAGTGGATTTTATCGTGAGTAAAGGAAGGTCAGTGACATATAAAGGATATATGTGGGGTGGCTGACTCCATTCTTAAAAGCTCAGAGAAATTGAATGTATGTGACATCATTTTTAGATTTGTTCTGTGGCATTAAAAAAAAAAAAAAACACCAAAAAGAAGCCAGTCTAATTTTACAAGTAAGGAAAATACCCTCTGTACAGAGCATTGAGCAGAGTTTTCCCGAAGCCTTATTTTAAAAAACCCTATTGAATTGCAGTCCTTTATGTTAAACTTTTTGGTCTTTGCATACATCTCTGTAATCCTAAAACGGGTATATTGAGGATGTCATGAAATAAGCATGTAGTACGGTTGCTGCAGGACTTCATATTTGAAGAGTCTTGTCATTTGTATCAGATGAGATCGTCATTTTTATCTGTGTGGCAGCAGCGTCTTCCTGTTGTGAATCTGTTATTTTCATGCAGGGGATAATACTTTTTAGCTATATAGATGTCATCTTTAGAGACCTTCATGGGTTGTTTTTGCTGGTGTTATTCATAATACCTAAACTTATTTACAGTGGAAGGGATGAAGAGTAATTGATTTTCTTTTCTATTTTTAGTTTTATTTGATGCATTTTACTTGGGTTTTCTTATTTGCATGGGGATTTCATACCATGGGAAGAGGGGAAAGCATAGGGTGGAAGTCAATAAGTAAATTAGAGCTCTGAGGAAGTGTAATTCCTGATGGTTTTTTCATTCTTTTTTCCAAAGACTTGGATTTCTAGCTAATGTCAATTATAAAAGCATCCCATGTAATTTTTTATAACTTTTTCTCTTTTTCATTAAAGGTGAAGATCAGCCACAGTAACTACAGTAAGATAGCTCTGAATACTAGTTTTATTGTTAATTAACTTTCAACCCATTAATTGCTTTACTGACGTGAATTCTTCAAGTTTACCAGTATGGCTCTGACTGTGGTGCTGCTAAATGGTGCTTCCTTCTGTGGTGGATGCTGCAAGCACAAAGTTTTGCTCTCTTTACTTGGACCTTTCCTCAGCAATTCAAAATTGTACAGCAGCTACAGGAGGCCAGGGGCGCAGCCAGAGAAAAAACTGTCTTGGCAGAACACTGATTTCAGCTTTAAGAAGGGCATTGATCACCTAAAGACTCAGCTAAGCTTGCTGAAGAAGGAAACCCAAGATTACTTACTAAGACCTGGAGGCCATCCATTAAGTCAGCACCTGATGGAACAAACAAGGGTGTTGTGGCAGTTTCGAAACCAAGAAGATTTAAATAAATGGGTTATTTCCTCTGATGAAGAGATTGGAGGGAAAAGTAAAGTTTACCTCAAACTAGGTAGGAATAACCAGGCTGCTCTGCTGTATGGAACCCTCAATACAGAAGTACCTCGTGATGGGGAGACAAAATACAGTGGATATTGCAGTATGAGATCCAGACCGGCAGTGGTATGTACAGCTCTGTGTTTGCACAGCTTCTGTTAGTGAATCTGAGGGTGTTTGTGGAATCCCAGTGACAAAAAGTGGCCTGCTCTTTACTACTGATCACTTTCAGGAGTAGTAGACTTTTTCTCAGAGATGTAATTGCTGCTGTATTCTTTGACCTGGGAGGAACTTAAAATTTTACTTCTTTTCCTTTCTTAGAAAAGGAATAATACATGGTTGATCATTTACTTATGTACAATAGACAGACCTGTTTGCAGCATCCTTAGAAATGAGGGATCTGGAATGAATCTTTATATTCAAAATTGGTATGATTAAAATAGATATCTTTCTAAATGTGAAGTTAAATGAACGTGTCATAAGTAAGAATTTTCTGGGCTTTAACTCAGTCTATTCATCAGACTTGGTTAGGATGAATGAACTCATTTTCTCACAGGAACAGAAAACAATGCTATGAAATGTACTTTTCAAAGGTCTGCCTCCCACTGTACATCGGAAAAAGTGAGACACAAACCTTTGATAGCTCAGAATTGAGCAAAATAGACCAGAAATGGATGTGCTTATTATGGATACTGCTTGTTTCATCTCTTATTTCTAAGCACCTTTAAAAGCAAAGGAACATTTTCACGCAGTGGATAAAATCCTTAACTATTTAATGTGTTCTGTTGTTTGTGTCTTGGCACAAGTACTCAGGTAAATCATTTCTGGGTCAGAATCTTGGGGAGCAGAGAATATGAGTAAGCAAAATCAATGGCTAAATGAGAGGCACACGAGCACTGATTAAAATGGTGACATTGGATCAGATGAGTGGAACAACAAGTGGAGTTTTGTCCAAGTTAAACTCTCAGGACTGCTACTGACTTGTGCAAATGTGACTCAAACGTTCACCTCCTAATTCTGAAGAAGTGAAGTGCATCAGTCCATCTTTATTTAAGTAGAAAGGCTCAAAACTGTTTAAACCACAAAATCAAGTAGCTACATGCCTTATATTAATATATTGATGATCTACTCGTTCTGTTACCTACAAGATGAGTTGGTAGAAGGATAGCTGACAGGTAACTGTAGTAGAGCTGTAAAATAAAGGGGAAACATCTGAATTTTTGGTGGTAATTTTGACTTCTTGGCAATTCTGACCAAGAATAACCCTGACCCCTGCCCCTCATTGCTCCAAGTGATCTCAGTGTAGCTCTCTGAAGACTCTTGGATATGCCATCATGCAAATGACAACATCAGGATTTTTCAGATCTTTGAAAAAAATGCAGTGAAGAATTAGACGTGCTTGCAATCTTATTATTTTACACAGTTAATGAAAAAAAGAACCTTGGAAAACATTAAATGCTCCCAATGTTTGTTAGTCTTCAATTGGGAAGTTATCAAAGGGGATAAATTATTTCACTGCTTCAATTTCCTCTCATCACTTCTCAATTATCTAGAACTGACCACAGAATATTAAACTTAATGAACTACATAAGTACCGATCCATCACTGTAGCATTTGTGTACTTTCCTGGTAGGGAATTTAGTCCTAGGAAAGAGGTCTGATTTCTGATAATTACAAGATTGTGGCTTATAATGAAAGCATGAGTCCCCAGAGTGGCAATATTGCAATTTGTGGTCTCTAATATAGTGCTGAAGGAAATTCAGTGAGCTCAGCTGCCAGGATGGTGACAGAGTAGCTGTGTTCACTATGTTACAGTAAATACTATCTGACATAATAACAAGGACAGTGATCAAAGCAACAATGCTCTGTTCCTCATAATGAAAGTGTCCCTTTATTAAGGAGGAATAATTCTATTTATCAATAATTTGTAGGGATCTTTTAACAGGAAGAAGTATTATGACTGGTCAAACTTCAACAGTCTGTATTTACGTGTCCGTGGTGATGGCAGACCTTGGATGGTAAACATTTATACAGACCCTTACTTTTCTCATCAAAAGGATGACCTCTACAGCTACTTCATGTTCACCCGAGGAGGCCCGTACTGGGAGGAAATAAAGGTGAGCTAATGAATCTTTCAAACTGATGACACTGTCTTGGGGTCCTGAAAACACGGGAAGGGGAGTTCTTCCAACATGCACAGTTTGTTTCTATTGCTGTCCACTCGACATTTTTGTTATACAAGACATGTGTCTTTGGCTTGGGAGTTCCCAAAACTGGACAGGGGGAGGGCACACTGTGTCAATTGTGTTAGAGAATTGATCCACTGTATGTTCCCCTTAATGCCTACTGTTGGCTCTTACTGGAGTAATGGGATAGATAGAGCAATTGAAACTTAGCAGGTGTTCCCATGAATATTCTCTGTGATAACCATTTTATCTGTAATACAAATGGGTGTAGGCCAATATAGGATTTGTTCCATGCAACAGGATTTGCTTAACTCACAGCCTCTCTGGAGTCAATCAGACTGAAGTGTTGCGGTTTGTCATTTATGACCCTTGACTCTGTGACACAAAATAATACTATTAACAAGTGTGAGTTGTGGATCTTCTCTTAAGCAACTTGGGGACCTTTTGTGATTGTCTGATGATAACAATAAGGAGGTTTGCACATCCTTACAAATTGGTGTTGAGTGCTCCATGATACCATTTTCCAATCATGTGGGAGCAGCCTGCTGTTTCACAGATGAGGAGCCACGAGGATGAAAGTTGGTGTGTCGTTGCTGGTTTGGATGTTTTCCTGTCATCAGCCACCAGCCAGCCCTGCTTTCTTGCTCCCACTGCTTTCAAAGAAATTTTTACATTATCCCAAAGTGCTTTGGTAGAGGTACTGATGTCTGAGTACGAAGTTTGCACTGTGAAATCCATATCCTGGGTACAAATGAGCTGTCAGTATGGACACATGCTAGACTTTGCAGTAATTTCTGGTTGATGTTTTCATGTTATTGGAAGGAGATATTCTCAGTGTAAACAGCCACCTTCTGTGCTGCAGCCTTTCATTGTGTCCCGACAGGGTAACACTCCTGTGTGATGGCTGCAGCCACCACACCACAGGGTGGGCCCGGAGCTGGCTGTGAGTGGGGTTAATGAAGGGGTTAATGCGGCTCATTTCTTTGCGCCAGTTTTATGTACCCAGCTAATGCTAGTACCAGATACAGCACAGTGTTAGTTTACTAACACATGCTTATTTTCTTTTCCCTAAGTTTCTGTTTTATATACTGGTGACACTAAAGTCTGATTTTGTTTTGTTTTGTTTATGTCAGATTCCATTCTCCAAATTCTTTTTCTCCAGTCGGGGAAGAGTCCAGGATAACCAGCATCCTGTCTGGTTAGACAAGGCAAGTTTTCTGTAGGCTTTCTTTGAAATTTCATTTGAAATGGCAGTATAAGGAACACGCAACTGCTCTGTAAGATATTCAGCGTTTCCTTCAAGATCATACTGGCCTGATTTAGATAACTTACAAATTCTCTAATGTTTGTGAATTTGAAATTGAAGGGCCTCATCTTGTTATAAGGTACTTGTTCTCCTGTGTGGTAAATGAAAACATAATGTTGTATATGGGGTATTTACAAATATTTACTAGGAGTTAAAGGGACAAATCAGTACTTGATCTAAGCATCCTCCACTGAAGTTTTCTTGAAGGTTATCTTATGTGTAGCATTTGACAGTAAAAGTTATGCACTTGCAGTGTAATTTTACAAACATATTTTAAAGAAACCCAAAAATTAGGGAAGCAGTGTGAAGGCAGTTTAAGAAATCTTAATAAGTGTCTTGGTCACACATAGACTATTCGGAGTTGGAAGGGACCCACAGGGACCATCAAGTCCAGCTCTTAAATGAATGGTCCCCATGGTACGTTTAAGGTATGTTTTCCTAGGAACCTGGAAAGGCAAGAAGTAATTGTTAAATAGGAATTTAAAAGGCAGGAAACAGTCAATGTGTCTAGGGCTTGCAAAGGAATGGATTCTTCAGAGCAGAGCGTTTAGGTGACTCCCCTCCCCCCGCCCCCCGTTGTCCGTAACAATGTAATTTGGAAGAAAGGAGCTTCAAAAACTGTCTAGGCTCCAGAAGCTGAGGGGCTGCTTGTAGAGCTTACTGCTGGGGAAGGGATAGCATTGAAAGCATTAGAATGATCCAGAGGAGTGTCAGTGCATTTATCTAGCTTTGTTCTGTTACTTATTTAGCATACATTTACAGTATTTGTTTAGACTCAGTCTACATTTACTCATCTGACACATCTTAGGCATTATTTTCCTGAACTTACAGCAGTCCTTAAAATCATGGGCACCACACAGATCTGCACTTTCAGCAGGGCTTTGGGGCAGCTTGAGTTCATGAGGTGGCCTGCATTGGTGACTCGACTAGGCTGCTAACCGTGGAAGTGTTTTGTAACGTGAGAGCTGAGAGAGTATTTGGGCAAGCCACAGGCTAATAGAAAGCATGCCTGAGCCACACAGATTTGTTCTTATATTTAAGAACATTATTCTAATTGGAAAACAATGGTTAATAACCTTGTCTTACTATTAAACTCAGTAATTAAGCTTCATGCCAACTTCAAATTAAGTTTTAAAATGTCTGATTCGGTGTTTTCACAGAGTGCATGGTGTATCACAATCTAGAATGATCCCTTCCATCCTTAATTACATCTTTGTTTTTCCTATTCGTGAAAGAATTGTGACTTTATGAAAATGTGTTTAGAAACCCAATTGTGATGAAAGCCGCTATACACAAGCCATGAAGGATAAACGTAGCAGTGTTGCTTTAGGCTCAGGCCATTTTAAATCAAGGGTTTATTAACACAGTGGTAGAAAGGCAAATGTGGAGTCATTTCCCACTGGGGTCTGTATTGAAAATGGGGTAGTGAAGTGTTCAAGCCTTAAGAAATGTTGCTGCATTTTGAACGAATGCCACTTTAAAGTAGGTGGCTGTGAATGGTGCATAAAATATGGAAGTGGGAGATACAACTGAGTTTGATTGTAATGTTATATATACTGTTCTACCTCTATGTGTCTTTAGATTAGAACCCTTGGATTCACCATTGGAGATAAAGTAGATGGCCCATTCCAGCTGGAGATTGATTTTATTGGCCTGCTAAAGGACAGAGCTCATAGAGAAGAGTTTGCCTATGAAGCATATGACAAGAACACTCCAGTCTAAGTTGGGCTGGTGTCCTTTGGAAAATTCTTCAGATATTTGGTTTATTTTTATAAAATACTTCTTAAAATGTGGCTTTTAATGACTTGAAGAGCCTATGTAACCATTAAGAGATAAGAGAATGAAGTGTGACACCACTGGCATTTTTGGACTCTCAAATACAGAATCCTGGAGAGACTATACATACATGGACTGCAATATAGCCTAAGAGGAGCTGTGATATTCTTACAAAGTAACGCTTCCCTGGGTAAGTTTTGGCTTCTGTCCTGACCTTTATTAAAATAAAAGTATTTCATGAGTTTTTTGTTCTTTTTTGTACATCACTTTCATTTTCTACATTGTGGGGTTGATTGACAGTTGTAAAACGTTTGCACCTGCTAAGTTTTAAACTGAAAAAGGTATGAGATTTAGTACTCTGGGGACTGGTGCTTAAGCTTGACTTAGCTACTGAAATTTACAAAGAGCAGCACCAGAAGTGGAAAAGGCAGAAGTATTTCAACCTTTAGCTTTGGCTCCTCTGGATAGCTAAAAAAGAAAAAGCTGCCACTTGCCAGGGTGGAAACAAGAGCTACGCAGCAAGCTTGACTTTTCCATTAGAGCTGTTGAGCATAGTCCTACAATATTACAGAGCTAAGGTTGTTGGAAAGAAGTAATGCTCCAAAGAAGGGATGGGAGGAAAACCCCAGCTCTGTCTCCTCCCTGAGGAGGCACAGCTTGGCTTACTTAGCACCATTACAGGGCAGAGTAGATCCCACTTTTGCTGTGTGCAGTTAGCCTAACTGAGCTGTGTTGTAAGAAGTCACAGCCTCAACTGGTGGCACAGAAAGTTCAATACCTCCCTTTTTCAGAGAAATCCAGTTTTCAGTAATTCAAGATAACCATTCAGCACTTGCTTTGTAAAGTGTATGTTTCAGCTGTCAAATTTAAGTAATCAAAGTACTGACCTCCTCCACAGTGACCTTGTTTAAGTATGCTTTAGAAATCTTAAATTTACCTGTATTTTATATGGAAGAGACCACAATGAAGCAAGCTGAAACAGGATTTTGTACTATCATTTTCCTTTTGTACAGAATTCAGCAGCTTAAGTGCAGAAGGATGAGGGTTATTGTTTCTAAAAATACCAGAGCAAACATCTTTCATGGAGTGGGAGGCAGGTGAGTTGGTGAGGAAAACTTGGTACAGGAAAACACAGTAGTAAATACAAGTGTGAACAAAGAGAGTGCTACAGTTACCCGTTGTATACTAAGTGATAAAACCACTGATAAACAGGACATACACAAAATATTTATTTCCCCCATTCAGTTTATAAAAAAATTGCTTGTTCTTGACATTGCAACATATATTTGATAAGACACTTAATTCGGTGAAACATTTATTTGCTCAACAACTGAAATTACAACTGTTAAATTACCTTTCTAGTTCTATCCCTAACAAATCCAGACAACTTTTCTATGTATTTTTTTAATGTAAAAATAACAACTGCTTCTAAAACCAAGGTATTGAATGTGCCTCAACACTACCATAACCTCTTTTAAGCATCTTAGAGAGTAAAAGCAAGAGAGTTTTGTTAACATCTTCTATTTATCATAGAACGGAATAAAATCTTAACTGTTCAAAACATCAATGTTGGTAATTTGTAATTTCAGTTTTGACATTTTTTAAAAAGGTACAATTATATTATGCTGTAAGCTTTTAGTTTACCAGAGAGCTTGCATACTTTCTCTTCTCTTTGAAATTCCCTACTATTTAATAAGAATGAAATTAGAAATGCTGAATAATTGCTGTAACTTAGAGAATTTAAGGATTGATCTGGAGAACAGGGCAAGCAGGTGCTTCCAACTCTTGTCATTTTGAACACTGTGGGACATTTTGAAGCTTGCTGTCCAAAGTCTGCATTCTAGCACGCAACAAGTGCATTCTGATGCACAAGTCTATCCTAAGATGCAAGGAGGCTTCTTGAGCATCTTTTTTTCCACTTATATTTTCTTCTTTAACATCTTTTAGTCAAGTAAATCAGTTAACTGAAAACATTATGAAGCAACAAGAGAGTTCTAAGCCCCTGAAAGTTTAGAACTCTCATCTCAATGGAGAAATTGACCACAGAAATATTATGCTCAGGGCACATTACAAGGTCTCATTAATTGCTCTCTGGATTGCAGTAGCTAATAGCAACCTGAACCATACACAGACAGCACAAGCCTTTACATGACAGGAACAGTATTTACAGTGTGTCTTAGTTAGGACTTCTTATTTGTCCTAACACACAGATAGGCCTCTCCGTTTTCCAAGAACATGAGCCTTTTTCTTTTTTCTGTCTTGCTCAAGTGTCTCACGCCTTTCTTCCCTGGAGGGGGAAAAAAAAAAAGAGACCACATCAAGTTATATTAAAGGTAGAGACACAAGCAACCAAAGGAATCTGAAGCAGACCACAGCTTAACACCTGTTTAATCAGTGTGCTGCCTTTGCCATAGGCAGAGATAACAGTACCATTATGGACTGAACCCAAACATTCGAGCAAATACTTCTGCTCAGACGTACAGGTCTAACACTCAAGGTAACAGCATGTCAATATTGACAGCTTCTTCCATGAAGGTAAATCTCCTAACTCTGGAACTGATACTTTTCATGGAAAAAAAGTCTAACATATTCGGAGCAGCCTTTCTTGTTGGCCTTTCTGAAATTCAACAGTCACTGGAAGGAAAAATGGCTTTAATACAAAAGTATTCTTTCCCAAATCACATTTAAATCCTAAGAAGAAGAATGAATCATCATATTATTTTAAGTAACACTATTCGTAAAAAGACTAGTGGTGTACTGACCTTGTCTGGAGATGCGGCTGTTTGTAATCTTTCTTACGTGAAGAGATAGTGCTACCACCAGACTTATTGAGAACAGTATTTTCTTTAAATTCTCCCCACGGTTTTAGTCGTCCTACAGTTTGGGGGCAAAAAGAGAGACTAGTTTAGTAGTTCAGTAATTGTGTGCTTAACTTCTTACCATTAATTTATCCTAACTAGCCTGTTACTTGCTGGTGGTCTTTAAGAAGAAATGCTTCTTCAAACTGTATTATCAGTTTCACCAGCCCATTCCCCAGCTTCTCACATGAGATTAAAAAAACCCACCTCACTGTGTAAGGAATATTTCGTATTTCCTGTACATTCATCTATTTAGTGGAATACAAGGATATTTATTCTTGTATTTATGGGCTTTTGGTCATAAAATCTTAATCTTCAGTAGGGATGCTCTTAAAGCATATATTATGAAGAAATTTAACATCAGACAGTGTGGGAACCCAGAGAGAAAGGAAAAGGGACAGGAGACTGTAAACTTCGCTATCACTGTTTTTATCAATGCGCCCCTGTAGGAACAGCTGGGTGTAAGGGCTGTGACCAACACAGACTGCACAGGGTCACGGTACCTTTATGTGGCTGATACCGAAGCGGCCGAGAGAGACTTGCTTTGAGATCAAATGGCTTCTTTCCGCTTGTGGGTTCTGCAGGTTGAGCTCCAAACTTGAAGGGGGTAAGAACTACAAAAAGCATCAAGATACAGTAATTAGAGTAGCAGGAGCATCAATGTACACAGAAAGTTGGAAAGTGCCTGTGAAAACCATACTACACAATTATCAAGACCAAAGAGCCATTAAATGCCCCTGCCGCTACAGCTAAAGATAGAATTGCACAAACAAAGCTCACTTGAAATAGGGACCTTCCAGGTCTGGAGAGGGCAAAAGTTGTCGAGTACTGGCCCTTTAGCTGTGATTATACTATGGAAGAGCACATACAGCTTCATGTGTTTTTCTAGTCCTTCAAAACAAATTGTGTTTCTGTATGCTTATTTGGAACCAAGTGGTTTTTCACATTAAACAAAGAAGCGTTCTTTTGAAACAGGCCAGCTTCAGATCAGCATGGAACTTTGCTTGCCCCTTAAAAACATCGGTATTGTTACACAGCAAACCAGGCAGCTCTGGGCTCTTGACCTGTGCAAATATGCCTGTGATGCTAAGGGTGTCAGTGGCTGGATAGAAGAGCTGTTCTGCTGCAGAGATTGTTAGTAATCAGAAGACTTCTGATTTTTCTTAAATTAAGTTCCTGAGTTGATCAGGGTGCTGAGGCTGATAACAGGTTGTCCTACAGCACAGCTAGAAGCCTGATGCGTGCTAACCCCACAAGGAGAATTAGACCTCTGAGAAGGTGTCAGGAATCCTCTCACTGCAGACAGGGTGTCCCTGTGTCTGCTGTATCAATCTTTTGCCATGTAGTCCCTAAAGGTCTAGAAGATTATCTGTCTGCTTTTTTGTAGGTGGCTAGGTACCATATATTTAAGTCGTGGCACCTAAACATTTTATTCAAACCACTGGAAAACAAAGGAAGCAAAGAAACTACTGCAGTTTCTGAAGAACTAGCCATAAATTAGAGAATTAAATTAAAACCTGGGTCTATGTGACATTTTGTTGTTAAAAACTTATATAATAATTCAGTTAGACAAAAGTCTTGATCTGAAAGAGCCAAATATTCATCATCCACTTTACCCTTTGATGCAGTCAGATCATTATTTCTTGCATTTCCCTTACTGTTCTTCTGACTTATTCGTTTGCAGCTCTTTTGAGTGTCAGGCGTGCAGATCTCCTCCATGTATGGAGACATTCTAGATGGAGTCTTGGTAAGAGAGCGTTTGTGCTCATTATCTTTTGTGGCTTCTGAGAACCTGAAAGTTATTAGAAACATGAAGACAAATTTAGTCACCTACAAGGAATGTAAGCAATGTGCCAGAATACAGAAGATTCTGCATTCTACTTTTATTACAGGTAGAAAGATCTACTGTGTGAAAGATGTTCACAGCTCATGCAAAAACTGCACTAAAATACATTGCTGGTATAACACTTTAAGTAAGTAATATTACAAACTACAAAGAACAGACTTTCTTGTTATTTTGGAAAGCCAATATATTTGGATGCAATAAGCTAGTAGATTTATTCACCAACAGATATAATTTACTTTAGATCTGGATTCTTTATCCTGGATTCTGCATATTTTGTTAGTTTTAAAATTCAAATTAAGAAAAACTGAAAGACAATTAACTAACAGAATGCTAGACCTCAAAGAGCTACAAGAGGAAGAAGTTGGAAATTCTGAAACACACAAGTGACCCGCATACCAAGACACACACGCATTCTGTATGTATGTGTGTATATACACATTTTTTATGAATACCTTTGAATACCTATATATGTGTACATGCATTAAATTCAAAATCTTGCATGAAGTAACATCCATATCAAAAAGATATTGAGAATAAGCTATAAGCTTGCAAGATTTAGAAAGACAGGGAGGAAGTGTTGAAGAAAGCTATACTTTTGTGGGCAAGTTTATGATGAAGTACAGCTTGCAAGATCCACCACAGTGCAAATCTGGACCAATGGAACGGAAGCAAATTCTGAAAGTAGTGTTTTGGTTTACATATTGCTAGTAATCAGTTAGGGCTGCAGTGGAGACATCCAAGCTCATCCAAGAGGACACAAGAGGCATTGTATTTTTTTTCGTTTGTTATCTATTGAAATTAAAAAGAGGACATTTAAAGTAAAAACAAAGCCACTAACTTTGTAAACTTGATTTTGACATTTGAACAGCAAAAGACCTGCATTCCAAATTCACATAATTATATATTATCAGATACCAGTATGAAAAGTTGCATTATCTGACTTAAGAACAACAATCCCACACACTTTATTCAGGGACAAAAAAAGCCCCAGCAGCCACGATCTTGGCATGCCTAAGTTGAAAAGTGAAGGTCATCAGAGAAAGTAACACAACCAAGGCCTGCGAACAACTGTGTATTGTTAGCAAAGGGAGAATGTCTAATCAGAACTTCAGTCCCTGTGGAAACTTTAGTAAACTGATTAAAGTCAACATTAGCATAATAGTTAGAAATCAACGAAGAAATAGTAGAAATAAGGGCTTTCACTACAAAGAAATCCAGGCAAAAGGACATTTGTCAGTAAGTACTGTCCTTTCGATTCCTTCTTTTAAAAGGTGTCTTGATCAAGACTTTTGGGAAATTATGAATAAGCTAATAAAATGTACTGATAACAGAAGTTCATGAAGTATTAACACTAACAGAGAATTAGATTACTGCGGAGGAATGATGACATGCACGTGATGTTGTAAAAGGAAATGAGATGAGGTATAATAGCATTGAGTATGAGTTCATTCATTTAGCAATTCCTCATGACTTTCTGCAGTCAGCGTGGTTCCCATCTGCTAGAAACAATCTGCTTATAGTAGTCAATCATAAGAGGACCCCTGCTGTGACACTGAAGGGGAGGGGAAGTAGAGGTATTCGGGAAGAAAGTACCTAAAAGCCCCGAATGATGAGTCCATTTCAAGACTTACCTGAAATACTAAATATAGTTCTGATTAAATATTTTAAAGATAAATTAATTCAGATAAACAGAAACTATTAGGTTGCCTGCCAAAATGGAAAACTTAACACAGTAAGAGAAGAAAAATAACTGGCTTGAGCAGTTTAGCAAAATGAAAGCCAGGATTTGAGATTCCTCTAACAGACATGAAAATGAAGAATGAAGATAGTAACAGCACAGTAAAGCTTAAACCAGCCACAAAGCCAGGATCAAAGTTAGTAATCAGAATTAGTCTTGCATAGTTCATGTTTGGAAGAGAAATAATGTAGTAAATCACAGTCAGTGTTGATTATTTCACGTGTATCACACCAAATGGCTTGCTGGTAGCTTTGGTTTGTTCTTTTTACCTGACATTCATTTTGGATGTTGAAAGTACAGAAGGATTAAATGAAGATCTCTGGGATAAAATACTCCGATTAGCAGCATTCAGAGAATTGCGTGGTGAGCGCCGGAGGTTACTAGGAGTGCAGGCATTGGAGAATCTGCCTCTTTCTGGATTTGGGCTGAATAAAAATCTTTTGCCACTGGCTTGTTTCTAGGGAAAAGCAAATTCTGAGTTACCAGACTCTGCTGAAAATTTATCTACAAAGCAACCAAGGGAAAATACACAGTGAATCAGAAGCATATGGCCTCTTTAGTTTTCTCCCTTTTTGTTCCTCTTTAAAAGCATATTTTAAATGTAAGTAGTTTTATTATTATTAAACTGACCTGACAACACGTACCTTAGAATGTGGAGTGTCTTTTTCTGATACTCTTAAGGAAATTGATTTCTTGGTCAGCACCTGCCAATAGTAATTTATCTGAAGTATACATCGATACAATGTATGCCATTAAAAAAATACTGTTCAGGAGTTTCATTCATTGTTAGTGTTTGATATGGACCTGGCAGTGCTAGAGTAACCAACCTGAACGATTGTATGGTCATTGGCATATTCATTCATTGATACATTACTGACACTTTTTTAGGCTCTACTGCACTCTGTGAGAGGCCCTGTCAGTAGCTTTCGCCCATGTGAGGGTGGAATGCAAGAACTGAGAACAACATATATTGCATGTATTTTAAAGGAGGGTCATATGCAGCCATTGGATGATTGTTCACGCACAGAAGAGAAACTTAGTATTTAATTCCTGCTCTTTGGAAAATAACCTATCCCCTTGGATAAGGTCTGCAGCAGGTTCAAACAGTTGTAAACAAAAGTTCCAGGAGATCTTTCACAAAAGTAATTGTGACCATTATTTTTACTCAAAACCAACAAGTTAGGTGTTGGTTTCTACAGCTATACACTGTTAACATGTAAGAACTTGTATAGTTACGTAAGTTATATACAAATAACTATATATACCTAGTTATGTAGGACTACAGTTAAATTTCATTGGTTATAACATTCCCACAGCATGTTCATATGAACAGCTACTGATCTAAAGAGACCTCATAGGACTTTTACAGACAAATCCTGGAAATAAATGAATATACCAACAACAGGTATCTTCCTGTGTTATCTCTTACCTTGACCGTGCTGCAATTTTCATTCAGTTTTTTTTTCCTCTCAATGTAGTCAGCAATAGATTCCATTTTCTTGAACTGAGCCTCGTGCAACTTTTTAAAGTCTAAGAAGTTCGAGAGATAAGAAGATTCACAGATCTGATATGGTCCTAAGAAAGTTTAATACTTCATAGGAGAATGTTGTGACACCTATTGTTATGGCCTCAAAGAGGACAACGCATCCCTCTAATTAAAGGCTGTAGACACAGCTGACCAAACAGGACCAAAAGAATCTATTTCACCAGCTACACGGCCAGTTACCTGATAACCTGGAAGATTATGGAATCATGGTTTGGATTGGAAGGGATCTTTAAAGATCATCTAACCCAACCCCCAAATTCTGCAGTTAAAGAAAACAATAAATACTTCTACATTTGAGATGATTTAATCCATTTTAAGAAGTGATGAACATGAACTAATGTACAGTAGTACAGCACAACCATAGTATTTATAAAGTGAAAACTAAACAAGCAGGAGTAACAGCAATGTGTTCCTGTTCTTTGAAAATCATTAATGCAAGTATTGTATCCAAAAGTCACTAAAATGTTTGATAAACCAGTTTTTTAACATACATGCCAGTCATTTACTACTATGAATTTACAAGCTGGAATATGTACTTTGAAATGTAACCTTTGGGAAATTTTTTTTTGTTTGCTTGCTTTTTAAAGAGAGAATATTTTCTTTGAGCAGGAATAGAAATTTGAGTTGTAAAAAACTAAGTCAAGTGTCCCTTTACACAGAGAAAACACATCTATTCCCAAAGATGGTAGGTTATCTTACTGGGTGTGGTAGCTGCCGTTCCTGTTCTTGTAGACCTAGATGTACGGCCTACACGTAAAGGGATCTTCCCTCCTGCAGGATGAGCATCACCTGGTATAGTAAGATGAGACAAAACCATTACAATTCCTGGAATACAATTTAAAGTAAAATCACAGTGGTTTTAAACATTGTTCCAGTGTTTGTTCCAAAACACGCTTTATCTCCTTAAAGTGGGTTTAGGTTTTGAGAAATAAAACCAGCTGGAATAGATATGTTGTAAGTCTCTCAAAAGTGTTTTAGTTGGTTTGTCAGGATTATCTTGAAAAACCTCAAGCCCAGCATGAATCCTAAAGTCATTTTAGGTTAGTATCTTATGATACTCAAATATTGTTCAGGGAAAGTTAACAGGAGAACTGTGCTTGTGGTAAGCAAAACAAACTAAGTTCACAGGCCTTGATCTGTGTTTTTAAAATGTTGATAACAAAGAAATACCTTTTGGCCAACTTTACTGCCACTGCCTTATTCACATACAGAGAGTTCAAGTTATTTTTGTCATCTCTGCTCTCAGGTATAGTAATAAGCTCATGTTCACATTTTAATGATTAATTTTCTTAAGAAAAAAATCAGGTAAAGACTTTACATCAAGTGCAGCATTTGCATATCAAAACCAAAAGTTTGTGTTCCTGTTCATTCACATCCCCTCAAAAGTAAATTTAGATGACCCTAATGTATTGAAAGAAATCCTTACTGGAAACAAATAATGGCGTGCAGTTAAAAATAATTGTTGAAAAATCAACTTGTCAATATTAAATGCAGACACTTGTTACAACAGCTATAGGAAGAGATGAGCAATGTTCCAGCAGTCAGGATGAATGCTGCCTCAACACAAGCATCCCCCACATACTCTGTTGCTTTTCTTTTTAAAAACAACCTTCACAGAAAATCACAGATTTTTAAGTTAGTTCAAGATTTTTGGTGGTCTCCCATAAGTCTGTCCTTGTAAATTCTTGGGAACAACAAGAATATCCATAATACGACTTACAGACTACACACACTGAGCCTAACAGAGCAAATGCAGGTGTGCATCTTACTTGACAGACCCACAGTACCAAGAAATTAGCAGATTGGGTAGACAAACTCATCTTTTCATGTCGGCTGCATACACAAAGGAGTGGGGGATAAATTAATTCGTATTTTCAGTGGTATGATGTTTGAAGGACTAAAAATGCCACCAGATGAAAAAGTGATCCACTGGAATACATTCAGATACTCTTAGGTAGTTGAAACAAATTATAAAGGATTCTATGTCATTTTCTGCTAATTTTACTCCTGGAAAGAAAATGGTAAAACTGTTCACCTGTAGAAAAAGATAAATGAAGCATGAGGAAGCAAGTCCTCCCTTTTTTGCCACCTCTTAAAAAGCCAAGTAATACCCTAAGTGTATTCCAAAAGGCACTGATCCTTGTAAAACTCAAATATACTCAGATCTCTGAGAACTCCTCCACTAAAAACCAGGAGTTCTGAAGTCAAAGCCAGCAAAATTCCTACATTGCAGAATGTGTGGATTTGTGATACAATAGGTTAAACAAGTAACGCAAACTCAAACCAGACCAATTTTCTTCTGGTATCCCCAAAACAAGGTACTGATCAACAGACGTGCCACAAAAATCTTTGAAGGCACAAAAAAAATGCACCTTATGGTTATTTGAAGTAGCACAAATTAAAGTTACTTTTTTCCAATTTTCTACTTACGTTTTTCTCCCCTGCTTTTGGTAGAAGTCTTCTCTACTTGTTTCTTCTGTCCAGTACCCATCTCTGGATTCTCAATAGCTTTCTCTTCAATTATTCGGTTCTTGTTTTGTAATACGTTCTGTCCCTTTTGGTGCTCACCCTGAGGTACTTCATTTTCTTTCATTTCGGAATACACCTGCAATTTAAACATACTTTGTTTAACCAGTCTGTTCCAACTGGATACAAAGAAAGGCTGTTGTTCTGAGAACAGCAAGTCTGTGCAACAGATTGCCCAGAGAGGTGCATAGCCTTCATCCTCAAGGGTTTTCAATATCAGATTGGATAAAGCCTTAAGCACTGTGGTCTAACCTCATAGCTGAGTCTGCTTTCATTGGAAGATTGAGCAAGAGATTTTCTGAAGTCCAAACTGAATTAACTTGTGAAATACTTACCCTGTTATTTCACAAATTTAGATATATTAGAAAGCTTTTAACTGCGCAGCTCTAACATTTTAGTATAAAATTGCCTTATTGATAATTCTTTGCAAGTAAAAATAAATTCACTGTGGATGTTACAACAGTAAAAGGTATCTTTGTATACTGTACAGTTCTCTAACACCAACAGACTAATACTTCTCATTTTCTCATTTCCCTCCTCTACCTCAGTAGAAGTCTTTCAGACAGTTCTTAGTTTACGTACTCCTTGTAACTCTAGAAAAAAAATTCTGCCTCCATGTCACCTTGAAACTTTCTGTCCCTCAGTCACACAACCTTCACAATAAAAAAATTATGAGGTTTAGGCAATTGTGCAACTTCTAATAATTTTTTCTGTATCAAAAAAGCGAGAACAGCCTTATTTTTGATAAATTATGAAACTAGCTTAAGATTCAGAATACTACAATGAACTACTGAAAGCAGTCTTACATTCAGATAAGGTGTTTGAAATTGTATATTTCTTAGAGGAATTTATTTTCTTGAAGCAATGACTAGCAAGTAATATCTGTTTATTATGGGATAGCACATAGTTAAGATAGACAAAAGTCAGTACTACAAAGTACAAGAGACCAGTACCAGAATGCTTGGATATGAATTTTTATATGTGTGTATACATACACACACACACACACATACCATCGATAACTGGTGACAGAAAAGAAATCAAGTCGTGCTTAAATTATGCTCAGAGGAAGGGAAGACAGTCAGCACACAAAAGCATGCAATGCAAATTACCTCTTTCTCATCAGAAAGCACTGGATTTTCATCACTGGTATTAGTTTCCTCATGGGAGTTCCTCTTTTTTCTGGTTATTTTCTTTTCTTTACCACGTCTTTTCGTAATAAAACACATTGAATCAGACATCATTTCCTCCTGATTGCTCAGTTCATCCGATTTAATGGAAGCAGATGCACTCTTTACAGGATCCTGTAGCAGAAAAATACTATAATTGGAAGATATCTGACACAAACATAAATTAAATACTCCAGGGACAGTTTCAATTTTATTATTGAAAGAAGGAAAAACAGTAGCATGCCATTTAGCAGTGTAGTAATCAAGAAACTGGCACTATCTAGATTCCCCTAAACATCAAAGCTCATTGTTTGGAGACATTAAATACAATTCCTATTACTGTTTTATCATATTTAATTTGAATAAGATTATAAAGGCCTAATACTTTATACTTGAAATCTAACTTGCACGATGCCATGACCCTCTCACATTTGTGGAATACTCTTCACCAATAAAAACAGGGCTCCTTTCATGTTTGTAAAAATTTTAAAAAGCTGACAAGGTTTACACTAGTTCCTCAAGCCTCTAAAGAAGATTTTTAGGGGATGCACTTAAAGGAAGACATATTTTAGAAAAAGCAGATAACAAATTACTTTTAATCAAAAACTTCAAAAACATTGCCACGCTCAACAAAATAATTCAGCTTACAGAAACTTTTAAAAAAGTTAAGAAAACAATACGCAAGTGACAAATGAAGGAAGTAGCACAATTGTATTGCTTTCATTATAGTGCTAATATAAGTAAATTGTAGTAGATGCAAAATGCTTTCCAATTAGTATCTAGTCCCCTTCATCTAAGCATGCAAAATGCATTAAATATTTTTATATTTGGTACTGAATAGTGTCTGGAGCCAAACAGGCAACAATTAAGATTTGTCCAGTGGAAATTAAATGTAAGTGTTCACAGAGAATAGTTTTGTACTGATGCTGAAAAATATTGTTAGTTTTGGCAGCTGAAAGGAAATCAGCTTTCCGGAGGCCAATTCAAAACTAACATTAGCATATCTATTTCTATCAGTACACGAGTACTTTAAACTAAGGGCACTAAGAAGAAAAGGGTATTTCTATTACAGTTCCCATCATGGTCAAAAACACCCTTCAGCACACATCCCACTGTATTGGTTACAAATTAAGCTTTATATTTCTTAAAAGCAATGGCTGGTTTATTATCTATTACCATATTTTCACTTTCTTCTTTTGTCCCCTCAAAGTGTTGCTTCAATGATTCCAACAATTTGTCTGCCTGTAGAGAAATCAAAACAACACATGAACCAAACAGTCCATTAAGTCATTGAAGAACTGCATAAGCCCAAGCAGCATCCTATAAACTGATCCAACAAACAAGCAGAACATTTCCTGAATCCAACAGAGTAAGGCATGCCTAGGATGTCACTCGTGTCAGTCAACTAGATGAAGTGCTTAAGGCCACAGATTAATACGTAGCATATTCTCCACAGAGGCACAAAGGCATATTTCCCTGACTAGGTTTCTCCTAATCTGTCTATTTTCCAGAAGGTTAATTGTTCAAGGAATGAGACTGTTCTAAGCCCCACAGTGCAGCTGAACTTAAATAAAAATCGTATCAAATTTCTGCAATTCCTTCTGTCTTGCCCATGCTACATGCAAAGCATTCTTTTCACCCCTCGCGTACATTCAGCAGTAATAGTAATAAAAAAACAGTGAAAACACGCCATTGATAATACAGGCTATGAAAGACTCTTAAACACCTAATTGGAAAGGTCAGCATAAAATCAATCAAAATACCCCGAAACTAACAGTCCCAGAACAATTCTTATTCCTGTGAGCTGCCTTTTCCACCCAAGCTATGGATCTTCCTTTCGGGGCTTTATGACTTCTCCCATGGCTGGCAGCGCCTGCCAGGAGAGGCCAGGCCGTGTCACACATGCACCTGCAGCTCCAGGCAGGACACTGGGGCGTCCTTAAACTTCTCGCCTTTAACCGCGACTTGCCAAACGCGCCCTCTCCTCCCTTAAGGTTCGCTGTTGTCACTCTTCCTCCCACTCCGAGTCGTAAAAAGAAACCAAAACCAAACCAAACAAGCACAACTACCCGCACTGGGGGCAAACAGCACGGGGACACCGCCGGGGGGGAACAGCAGGTCCGGGAGAGGAGCGGGCAGCCTTCCCGGGGGACACTCGAAAGGAGCCCCGCACTCCCCCTCCCCGAGTGCTTGCCCGCATCCCGGACGGCAGCACAGTCTCCCGGGGCGCCCCAGCGCGAAGCCACCGCCGCACCGCGCGGCCGGTGCAGCTGCCAGCGCCGCTGCAGACCCGGGAGGGGGCACCGCCCGCGGGGCCGCGTTCCCTCGGCTCACGGCCGGGCACGGGGCACCCCAGAACCCGGAGCTTCCCGGGTACCGCTCCCTCCCAGCCGCCCCCGTCTCACCCGAAGGTTGGCCCTCAGCCCGGCTGCCTTGGCGATGCGCTGGAGCTCGGCGTATTTCAGCGCCTCGAGGGGCTGCAGCGAAGCGAGCGCCATGACGGCAGCTCCCACCGACCGGCCCTGCCCGCCGCGCGCCAACCGACACCGCTCGCGCCGCCCCCGCCGTTCGAACTGGCCCGCCGCGCCAGCTCATTGGCCGGGCCAGGGAAAGGGGTGGGGCCCAGGGGGGCGGGGCGAGGGAGCCGCCAATGGCGACGCGGCCCGCCGCGCGCGCTTATTTTCAAGAGCGATAAGGCGTTCCCGGCAGGGAAAGGTGGGCGCGGTGCGGTCCGCTGCCCAATAACCTCGGGCAGCGAGGATTGACGCACCCGCTGACCAATAGCAACGTCGACGTGCGAACCGCCCTCCAATCGCGAGGCGCGGAGGGCGGGCGCCGTGCTCGAACGCTCGGCGGGAGGAAATGGCGGTGCGGCGGCAGCTGCGACAGCTGTTCCAGGACCCGCAGCTCACCGGGACCATTGTACTGGAGCGGGCGACCGCCCCCGCCGCTACCGTCTGGATCCCGCCGTCGCCGCCGCCACCGCCACCGTCGTCGTCGTCTTCCTTGCCGCCACCCGCGGTTCCAGCGTCGCCGCCGCGGCGGCAGGGTCCGCTGCCGGAGGAGTGCGCCGTGTTCCACTGCCGCGGCTGCTGGACGGTGCTGGGGGACTCGCTGCAGCTGTGCGGGCAGGAGCCGCCAGGGCTCAGCGTCCTCATCTGCTTCAGTCAGTGCCTCGTCGGGCCGGCGGGTGCCGAGGACGCGCCGCTGCCCCGCGCGGGCCTCGGGGCGGGAGGCGGCGGCCGGGCTGGGGTTGGTCCGGGGGCTCTTGGCTGCAGTGCGTCTCTCTCTCTCTTCCTCCTCAGAAGTCACCAGCGATGTGACTTGGGAAGATTCGCTGTTGGTCGGCCTGGAGGGAGCCCTCCTGGGATGGTGCGTAGCTCACGTAGTTCCTGCTTTTGCCATCGGCCTGCCGTGAGTGGCCGCCGCGGTAAATCGTGCGGGCAAAGCCGGGCTCCGGCAACGCCGGGAGCTCCTCCGGCTTGTGTGCGGGGGGTTCTGAGGGGCTTGGCAAACTCCCAAGTGACTTCTGTGCCTGTTTCACGCTTCGGATGGAGAAACCTTCTGTAAGGATGTAGTTTTCACTTGAAATCAAAAGTTTTGCTGCTCTGACCTCTGTAGGTGGAGAGAAACATTCGAGCAATGCTGTAGAAGGTAGCTTGACTTGTAGGTCCCTTTCTTCCCTTCCCTGAAAGGTCTTACTTAAAACATCTCTGGATTTTGTTTGGTTTGGTTTCGGAGGGGGGGAAGGGTGGCTTTTGGTTGGTTGTTTTTTCTTAATACTGAAAATGAAAAACTTGTGCTGCCCGGTCATGAACCTACAGTTAGCAAGGTTTGGTAACTCAGTCTAATGGGAAGAATGTAAAATGTCATCTGGGGGCTTATGGAATCAGTAGCTTGTTTAAATTATGTTTAAATGCTGTTTTAGAAACTATAAGGACTGGGAACTTTTTCAGTATAAGACTTGCTCTTTTGTTGACTTTTGTCCCTGCCCCTCTTTCTGCATGGGGCAATAATCTGTTTTATTAGAAAGAATTTTCACCTGGCATATGCATTATCAGTTAAATCATGTTTGAGTAGTATAGTCTAAACCACTCTGTGGTAATAAGATGTGCATTTTCTTCCTTAATAGCAACTTCACTTATTCAAGAGATTACTTCTTTCACAACATGCCCAATTTCTTATGGTCATGTTGTTTTTGTACATATTATTTTTTTTGAGGCGGAGGCATTATTATGCCTTGGACTTTGCCCCAATAGAACTGGAGAGTTGATGTCCTCTCACAAACATGCAGCATCTATGATTTCAAAAGCTTCTGTTTGAGAACACTTTTCCCTTTCTCCTTTTAGTGCTTATTATTTATTATCCTGTCGGTCATGTGGCTTGGCCGTGGGCTTCATTCTTTATTCTTCTGGCAGTGACCTAGCATATCTCCGAGGCTTGTTCTGTTTCTTCAAGGACAGCATCGTCTGGTGAGTTCACTGTATTCTTATGGTCAGTGACTTCACGGGTGGTTGTAATTGTTATTGCTCAACTAGCCTACAGCTAACAAAAGTGGTTTGACTTCTGTCTGAGCACATGGGTGTGGGATTTTAATATCCTTGATGTCTAAATTGTTTGTGTTGAAGTGAATCCCTTTGATTGCCTTGCGCCTCTTGAGTGTCCTTGTGTAATGTAAGAGTTTAAATTTAGTTGTGTGTAATACTGAAATCTCCTTCAGTTCCAGAGTCATTTAGCTAATGTAAGGAATCAAAATGGTTCCATGATCGATTGAGGACTATAGAAGCTGTACATTACTTATAGCTGCTGATGAGAGGATCTTGATTCCAAAGTAAAACCATTGTTATGTTTTGAATATTTTCATAATTATTACTTTTGGCAACAACCTTGTATCTGCTTTAAAATTTATTATTTTCTAAATAATGTAACTATGGGGTTTTCATTGTTTTTCTTCTGTTTTTTTTCCCTTTCCCCTTTTGTTTTCCAGTTACCTCTTAAAAAGCCAAATGATTATAGAAGCTTCTAAGGTGAATTTTCCAGCTGTGAACTTAAAGGAACAAATGGAGAAAGTAAGATTTCCACATTAATGGAAAATACTTTTTAAATGCTGATAATTTTGGACATTAATTCAAAAACATTGATACAAACGTGGGGTTTTTAAGTGCCTAAGATTGAGAAAATGCTGCCTTATATGACAATAACTGACTCAATGCATGAGACATGGAACATTTTTCTAAGACCCCTAAACTGTAGTACATACCCAGTTCTAGCTAAATTCTGGCAAGTTTGTTATACTTTTATCTCTATACCTTGCAAAGAAAAACACCCCAAGAATCATTTATACAGACTTGGCCTAAGTATTACAACTTGTGTTGTCATTGTTGAAGAATTAAAAAAAAAATTATTTGATAGGGATTTTTAAAGAGTTATATTTTCATGTCTGTGTAAGCTCAAAACAGCATGGCAGTATTTGTAGTTTCAGAGACAACTCTAGGACCTCCTCCCTGTTTTGGTGTTCAAATTGGATGTTCTTATCTGAACCTGAGTAGTTGTTATGTTAGTTAATTGCCTGTCCCTTAGCTCAAATAAAGTTACTGTGTGTAGGAGACAGCCAGCGTACCCAGTATTTATGTGTTTATTTGTTCCTTATTTTTTTGGGGTTTGAGTTTAGATTTTAGTTTCTCTTCTAATGGGCCTTTGACATTTCTTAAGTTTTGCCCTCTTCCAAGTCATCTTCCAGTTTCCATAAGATGAGTGTTTTTACAGGTCAAGTAAGGCTAAGATACAAAAATCTTATCCAGGTAAAACTTCTGAAGTCGAGACATGATTTAGTAAAAATACAAGACTGAAGTAAAAATATGATAGCACTTCATTGCAAACACAAATTATGTGACTGTAGAGAGTTTGCTTCTTGACTAGAACAAGCTCAAGCATCTGGCCTTTGCTTTTCGAGACATAGTGTCCACATGTATTCCTAAGCTAATGATGAAACAGTTTGTCCACATTGTTAAAGAAGGTCTCTGGCTGTGTGAAAACTTGTAATGAGTTAACTAGGAAAGATCAGATTCATCACAGTAGAACTGCCGCAGCTCCATCTCCTTAAATAGTTATTTCCATTATGTCCCTGGAATGGCTGATACTGGCACACGTTCATCCATCTCCAGTTTGTAGTGCAGCCCTCTGATCTGGGTGCTGGTTTTGTCTACACTAAACGTGCAGCAAAGAGATTAAGCCCTCTGCATTTTCCCATCTTGAAAGTGAGCTGCTCTTCAGCCACTTAAAGTGGGGTGCGGGTCATTCAAAGATCCAGTGTTAGGACTTTTTTGCAAATTTTAATACTCTTATCTTTTTTTCTAGGTGAAAAAAAGGCTTGTGGAGTTCAATGGTCGCATAGAATTAGTGATGAAGAAGCTGGAGAAACTGGAACAAAATAATTATGTAAGAGAATGGCAAAACTCTTCATCAGATCCAGGTGACCTACTGGCAGGACAGGCAAGAGTTAATGCCAACTAATACCCATTTTCAAGAACTGCTGCAGTTGTTTCTGCATCTCTGCTGAGTTTGGTCATTACGATGAAATAATGCACCAGAATGGGTCTGAGTGTTGATCTGTCACTTATCTGTGTGTGGAAAGAACTGATCATGAAGTGCATCCCTTCAGGGGAACACCTGAAAATCTCACATAGTGAAGTTATGCTTGAAGACTGAAAAGCTCACCCATGCAGCACGTCACTGTCTGAGGCTGTGTAACTGTGACTTTGCTTTTTCTAATGACTTCAGGGGGAAAACCAGCCTTTGAAATACTAAAGTCAGATTTCTGGAGATATACAAAACAAACTTAACAAGATGATGATATTCAAGAGCTGTTATTACAAATTGAATGTTCTTAGAGACCTACAGTTCTTGTCCTACCTTTTAATACAGATACAGTTTTAATGGCAGCCTTGGTTTTAATGGCGGCTAGGTTTTGCTTAAGTGGCTCATTAGCTACATCTCATGTGAGCCACTGCTAAATGGACTCCTGATTTTTAGATCTGCAAAAGCAGCAGACGAGCACGTCACAGATGGTGCAGTGTTCTTGGTGCACGAGTCTGGATGGCACTGTGCAAGCGGGAACACAAGGTTTTGGGTTTCAATTAAAGGGCAACCCATGTGCCTGCCAAGTCTGCTGAAGTGCAGCCCCATGGACAGGACTGAGTCAAATTCTGCCAGCTAAGGCTGTGAGCAACTGCCTTGAACAGATTTGAGCATTTCTTTCTGGGACTTGAACTGTGAAACCAAGGAACAGTCTTCTGTACAATTGTGGAAGCACTGCTTTCTTTAAGTTAAGATTTGCCTGTTGTCTTCAATTGGCCAGTTAAGATGTTTCATAAAAAATACCTAATGGGTACTCATGGTTCATTGGCATTTCTCACTGTTGAAAATTGGTTCTGCTTATTTTCAAACATTTAGAAAATAATTTTACAGAAAATAAAGCACTTCTTACCCTTTGTTACTGGGACAGAATAACCCTAATTCTTGTTTGTTGGAAGATTAAGGGCCCTTTTCCTCTCCCCTTTGCTGCCTAAAGGGCTAATGTTTTCCCTAAGAGGGATAATGAACTTTATGGAAAGTTTAGTAGTTGTCTGTAGTAGTCCAGAGAGGACTTTATTTACTTGATCAGCTTAATTACAGTGATGCAAATTGCCTTCTACTTCCATATATGTGACCAGCAGGTTGCATACCTCATTGCTGCTGCTACCAGTTCTCCCTGTATTTTGTCTTACTTGTAAAATTACTCATAATGGGCTTGGAGCTGAGGGGACAAAACTCACTGTAAGGCACCTTAGAGGTTTTAGGTAGGCAGCTGGTGCTTAGGCTACTACGATTGTTCACTGTGCTGCTTTTTGTTTGGGACTTTGGTGTGGTCTCAGTTCATCGTGGAAAGCACGACCATAGACTATCAACAGTCATTGTGCATGGAGGAGGGACGCACAAATTCTACTACCACCTCTGTAGTACTTCCTGTTTGACAGTGCTTGTGTTGTTGCATGAGTTTAAGAATACGTGACTGATAATGGGACTACCTGCTTTTGCCCTTTCATTCCAGTTTCTGCATTGAGACTGTTTCTTGCTATAGACTTTATGTCTATACTATGAGTAATACTGCTAAATTGTTTTGCTTCATTAGTGTTGATCCCTAAAAGAAAGCTGTCAGTTACATTTTTGTATTATATTTAAAGTTGTGAAGAAGGAACTTCTAAAGTTGAAATTCAGAAATTTGTATTGTGCAAATCATTACCAATACAATGTGAGTCCTAGGCCTACTTCTTTTCCTTTGATTGATTTTGTGGAAAGAAAACCACCATTTTATCTTGCTTGGGTCCAGTTTGTTATGCAGCATTAAAGTAATGGTTTCTCAAATTGTATTACTTAGCATGAATTTAAACAAATAATGAGTATGTGCTGAAGAATAGCTGGCAAATTTTTAAACTACACTTCTGTAATCTTCGAAAGTGGGAGGACCTCTGCCAACCACAGAAGAAATTTTTCAGAAATGCTGTCATCAAAACAATCAACAATACATATATAAAACAGTTTTCTGAGGGGCCTGTTACTTTTAGGCAACTAATACAAGCAACAGAGGGTTTCTGCTACCCTCTAAAACAACCCTTGAAGCTCTTAATTGGTAAGTTACGCATCTTAGAATGTGTGGAATAACAATTTTTGTTTAATTGCTGTCTAAGTCAGAAGCTCTTGTGCCTGAAGTCTGCTGGGACAGCTGGCCCTAAAGCAGGTATCCAGCATATATGAATTCAGCTCAAGTTAAGTTTAGTTAAGTTTTGACAAAGCTACAGCAAGTACACCTCAGAAGTGGAGTGTATAGTTAAGTTGGTTAATTTGTCTTCTGAACAGATGACACATCCAGTTTTAGTGCATTCTCAGCCTGTGCTGCTTTATTGCTAAAAAAATTTGTATACAGGTGCAGAGTTTCCAGGTTCATTTTTAAACAGTTCCTCTTTACAGTGTCAGAAGAATAAAATCTTATCTTGAAATCCTCAAAGATGCATAGATATAAAAGCAAGCTGCCTTTTGGAAAAACATCAGAATTTGCAGGGAGACATTCGTTCATTGTTACCATGTAAAATGTGTGCAATGGGAGTACATAGTCGTTAGTCACACCAATAATTTCCTCCACTAATCCATGCAAGAATGCTATCAGAAGTTCAGTGTAAGTATTCTTTAGCCTATTAATAAGTACTAAGGTAATTTTTAGGCATTTATACCTAATACTTCTCCTCCTCTATATTTTTCAAAAGGAAGATAACTTCATTGACATCCTGAAGTAGCTTATTCCCCAAGTTATACTGAAGGGAAATATAAAGGATACAATGGCTTACTCATTACCAAAAAAAATTTAACAGACTTTAAAAACATGCATAGAGTTCTACAGAATCAAGAATGACCATGGTTAACAGCTGGGCTAAAATTGTCCTACAAATTTTCTTGTTGCTCAAAGAAGTTGGCTCAAAGACTTTCATTCAGTCTAACTTGTGATACCACAGAGTAGTTATCTTCTCTTATAATATTCCTATCTTCATTTGGCAATTCTTACATATCTAAAAAGAGCATTCATGGGAATAAACACAACTCCCGTTCTAAACCCAAAACATGGTGCTTTATGAATGGTTGGCTACGAAGTATGAACAGGAGTTAACTTGACACACCTTCTCTTCTTTCAAGACACTTTGTATTTAAGAGAGGACTGAGCCTCTGTACATGGAGAAGTGTTCTGCACAAGTTAAGCCCACTTACAAAATTAAGCTAAGCTACAAGTATGGAATTCTGCAATAACAAGCTAGTATTCTACATGTTTAATTACAAGTTTAAACTTGGAAAAGTATTAGTGATGTAGGCTATGCCACACTTTCTCTTGTTTTGAAACTGCCAGCAGAAATCAACTGCATTATCCACTAAGAGACTTGAATTACAGAGAACACACTAATTTACAGAAAGATGGCACCTAAAGTCCCTTTTATTTAGTAAGTGAAATAAAGCAAAAAGACAATTGCAACCTCTGTTGCAGAAGATAAAGACCTTCAGTGATCAAATCTCATTTTCTGTTTTTAAAAATCTCTTCAAAGAACTTAAAAAATATACAAGATTACCAGTATTTTCAGGTTCATTCCTGCGGATGCCATTATTGCTGGCTGGTACCAGTATGCTTCAGTACAGCTGCCTATGTGGCTAGAGTTACCTGAAAATACTGTCTATTAAAAAGCTATTCAACACCTGAAAAATATGTACTGTGCTTATTAATTTCAGTCTTCAAATAATTTCTTTCACCACATGCAAGCTTATTACCTACTGTCTGGCAAATACTACCCTCAATTTGAGTCTGTGGTTCCTATTACTTGTTTGTTGGCTTGGGTTTTGGGGTGATTTTTTTGTGTTGTTCTGTGGGTTTGTTTTTTACCTTTCCCACCAGTCACTCCCCGTGCACCATGTAAGAAACTCTGCACCCTTTCCCTTGCTACAGCTGCAGCAGGTGAGAAACCTCATCTCGCCTCTAAACATGCTTAGTTCGTGCCCTGCTTTTTACATGCTCAGGACACTGATATGAACCAGACAAGAGGCTATAAAGGCGAGTTCTGCTGATCCTGGTTCCTGATTTACAGTTTTGGTGCCATGCTTCTGTCCCTATCTATACATTCTGCCCCCTTCTCTACAGAGGCAGCACATTCTCTAAAAAAACCCGAAATTTGAGAATCAAAGCAGGAAGTTCAAGCTATTGGTATATTAATTCCTATTGCTTCATTATGTATAAATGCATATCTCAATTTACTGGTAATAACTACATTACACTAGACATTTTTGAATCATGCATAATTAGAATACTAGCGCTAAGATTTGGTTTGTGGGCCTGTGCCGCATTCCTTCAGTTTCTCCATGCAGTTCTTCATGCCTATGCCATTACAAGCTACCTGCCTTTTATTTGACTTGCAAACCCGCTCATTTGGAGGGGAAGTGGAGAGAAGCAGACAGGATTTACATAGGACACACTGAACAGAAAGCTACCTTCTATCTTTAACTTTAGCAGGGGTGAAGTCTTGGGAATCTCTCTATATTATAACCTGGTACATAGGCTCAGAGACAGAAACACACTCTGCTGACATAATGAACACTGACACTTTCTTTAAAACGCTGGAGGAAGTGCAGAGACTGAAAGGGAACAGACATCAGAATCCATGGTTAGTGTTCTGCACTGCTGAACAAGACACCCAGGTTGAACTGCTGGCTTTTGTGTGCCAGTCAAACTGCTACAGGGGGAAAATGCTGGACTGTTCCATGAAAGAAATCCAGTGGAATCTAACTTGAACTGCCATTCTGCAGCTCTGTACCTGACCCGCAAGCAGGATTATTAGCTTTGGAGGAAGATCAGCCAGTGTCCTAAGGATGCAAGAAGCAGTAATTTCTATGATTTGTTATACATCAAAATTTGTTCTATCTTCAATATTTTTTCCTTTTCTGCCAAAAAAAATCAGATTGCCAGCTCCTGACAATGTAATCCTCGTGTGAAGTGTCAGTGTCCTCAAGCACAGTAAAATTTCTTCTCACTCACTATCAAGAAGTCTTTGCAAGATTTTTTCTTTTAAATTTGAAATTTTTTCTTCTAAATTTGACAATTACCTCTGTTTCAGAAGGTTTTCTTTCCCAACACAAGTACTGGCTAGACCTTCTGCAGCAGCACTACTGGATATACAAACAGCATATATTTGTATCATCTGGGTTTAGTACTGCTAAAGGAGGCATGTCCATATTGGTCATTACACCTTTGAATCCCACACCCAAGTGTGGTAGCACCTAACACTTCCACTTAGATTTAGAAGCTGTTAAATCAAGGAGGTTGAAGCAAAAGTCATGCCATAGTACAAGAGCTGAAAGGCAAAGGGATTCCTTTTGTTGCTGTGAATAGTAATTTCTAGTCCAGTAGTCCACAGAATTCAGATAATTACAAAAAGCCCGAACTGGGAAGTATATGCAGATAGCTTGCCTGGCTACATCAGTCTTTACTTCCTCCCCTCTCTTCTGAGTGGATATACTCTGTAACAGAGGAATTCTGTTCAGCCACAAAGTTTGTACTTCTGAAGCATGAACATGACTTTGTTTTTATTATAATTTCATTATTATGTAAATGTACTTGCTGACCACAGACCAGGATAAATTCATAATTTCTCTAATGTAATCAGAGAGCAATCAAGTTAAGGTCCCCTACGGCCAGCTTCCAATTTTATCAGAAATTCAGTAATTGGAATTTAAGCTGATTACAGCCTTTCAGATCAATTAGCTTTTCATATGCATATTACATATTAGCCAACACTTAATTTAGACATTCTCAGGCTTATCCTGTTTCTTTATACTGTAAAAATGCTCACAGCCCTCACAGTTCCATTATCAATTTATGAAGAGCCAAAGTGCTTCACCCCCATTCTTTAAAAACACAAGAAGCTTCCATTAAACTGTAAGTCACAGTCTAAATTACTTCAGCTTTCCATCCAGCCAGATTGATCTAAACCTGTGATCAAATAATTCTGCTCAGAATACATTACTATCTGTTGGGCCATACTGTGTCTATAGACAAGGTATCTACACTGATCAACTGGCAACAGTTTAGAATTCCTGTGGTTCTTTTATGCAACCCTTTGATAGCAAATAATTTGTTAGGTGCAGATCTACAGAGGCTTCACAGTACTTTCCTCTGCAAAACTTCAGGCATCAACTGAAATCAATTATGGTCTGAAACAGTGTTGAGCAAAGTTGAAATTATTTTCTGCTGTAACATCTTTAGAACTCTACAGTTGTGCTTGGCATCTACAAATGTTTTGAGTGTCACGCGCTCTCTAATTTTGTTTATTTTTATTTATTTAAAGACTATCTCAGATTGGTCTTTACAAACAAAACAGAAAGTGCTTCCCACAACAAAAGGTTCTAGCTTTAGAATCAGGTTCTCTTCACAGTACACTATTTGGAAAGGTTCAGTTTCTCAGAGAAACAGAGAAATGCTAGGCTACAGAAAAATATTACAGGGAAACTTCAGCTATCCTTTTAAAAAGAACTGTCTGCCCTTCCCCCAGCACTCACTGACAGTGCTTCAGACATGTGGCAAAGCTAATTTTTCCTTTTTTAATATATATATCAAGTTCATTAACTTAGTATTCAAGTGCCAAATTCCCTCCATTGAGAGGAACATAAGAAGAATTCACCCTTCTTCTCAGGAAGACTCTTCACACAACTCCCTGCAGCACAGAGCGCCACAAACTTATTTGGTTATTACCCACTTACCCTACTTTACATTCTTGCTAATGCAAGTTATTTACTATCACATGCAAAACAGTTATTGCTACTAAAGTTCTATTTTCTTATTAAATCATCTTATGGCTTTGTTTGCATCAGGGATTCTTCCCCCTACATACTGTGCTATTTTGCATTCCAGTTTCAGAGGTATTTTTCAATTGATTCTCCCAAGTACTAAACTACTTTATTCAATGGTACAGCTATGTCCATTTAGAATCGAACCTGACTCTTAGCACAGGTCCCCCAGAGCTCTGCTGTAAATGGCCCACTTGTCCAGTTTTCTCAGAAATTTATTAGATGCAGAGGGTTGTTTGGTTGGTTTTGTTGGGGTTTTTTTTTCCCTGTTACATACATTAACTCTGCCTGGATTACTGTCATTGCACGGAAGTACATGCTTCTTGATTAATTACTTCAAAGATATATCGTACCAAAATTACAAAACCAAGCTACCCATTCCCTCCCTCCCCCTAATGGCCATTTACAGGCAGGTCTCAGGAAAAAAAGATGCAGTATCCTCTCTGAGCTGAAAGAGAGAAATGGGTGAAGAGCAGCACTGGCACCAAATAAAAGACTTATCCCTAGGAAATCAGAGGATGCCATCCACAGAGCAATGCACATCTCAAGAATCATACCAGTCTCCTATTTGACCAGTCCAAGCTGCCCATTGAGTGCTAAATCATTTTCACTTCCCCAGTCTAAACTTTCCTTCTGAAAAAAGCAGAGGGAGAGACAGAAATCATTAAAATTGAGCTTAGAGCTGGAAAGCAAAACTGGAAGTTACCTAAAATACAAGATATTGAATTCTCAATAATACAGGGGTGGGGAATCTCTGATCCAGTGGCTAGAGACAGCCTGCTGCACAGATATATTCTTTAACATCTTTTTTTCAACAGCCTTTGACCGTACGATATTCTCTCTTATTAAGATGTATGTAAATGCAGGATCCACCAAAGTTATTTTAAGATTCAATAGGACTTCAGCCAAAAAAGGTTCCCCATTCCTGCAATAATGGATAAAAGTCTTCTATGCATAATTAGCACATCACATTTTACAACTATTAACTTATCACACAATGAGGGTAATGTTTTACTAGTTATAATAATCACATAGTCAGATCTGAAAAAATAATAGATTACTTAATAGACTTTGTAAATTATTTAAGTTACAGAGATGTGTACAGAATGCACACAAACTCCTTAGCATATTTATACTTTTCTGAGTATATCATAGGATGGGTAATAATGGTTCAATAGAATTGAAAATGAAGAAAACACCAAGAAAGATTAAAAAGAAAAGAATCCCACTGATAGAGATGAGTATTATGGATGCTTGCATACTCTAGCTTACTATTGCAGTTGGACAGACAGACAAATATCAAAAAGTCAACTATGATTCTATGAAGCTCATTAAGTGAATGAGTTCCATTTCTAAGGATAGCATTGCCATTGTCAAAGGGAGGATACTGCATGTTTAGACCATGTTTGTGACACTTCTATTGTATCCTTTCTAGTGTTAATTACATTATCATCACTGTTCACTAATAAATTTGTCACTCTGAAATTGTAAAAATACTACTAGGCTCATGCACTGATCCTAACATGGCACTACAGTTTGCTACAAAGCACTAATGCTTATGGAACTATACACATCTCAAAATGGAAGACATTGGTGATTTTGTTGTTTTCAAACAACTTGTAACATCATTTTGTCCACAAGTATTAAAATATATATATGTATATATATATATATGATCTATTGCACATGCCCCTTATTTTTGTAATCTTTCACATGGGAAGATTTTCAACCAACAGAGAGAAAAAGCGGAGCAGGAAAAAGTAAGTCAGATGAAGCAGCATTTCCTAGCACAGCAGTTCTTTAAAGGTGCTGGCCAGGAAGGTACAGCTATGGGGGTCTTCTGGGCATGCACTATTGGAGTATTACTTCCGGGAAAGCCACAGATCCTTACCTAATAAAATCCTGATGTTCTAAAATTAAACTTGAAAACTAATGCTGCTATGCTGTCATGACTAGGAGGCAAGAAAAAAATTAGTAATTCTAATTTTTTTGTTACAGTGTGGGGTTACAGAATATTGAGGATTATTCCTACAGAGAAAGAAATTAAAGATCTTAGATTATCAGGTCTCTTGTCAGACAAATTCATAATTTTTGTACATGTCCACAGAAAACAAAAACAGCTTCCCGTCCCTTGAGAATTTTGTCACCTAGCTATGCAAGAAACAACTGCTATCTCTAACATCAGAAGGGTTAGTACGGGCAGAAGGAAGAAAAGAAAATTCCCAGATATAAAATCAGACATTTCTTATACCACATACATCCCAACCACGTGTAATCCTATGATATTGACAGTATTTTCCATCACTTAGAGATGGATCCTGCTTCTACAGACATCTCCATTAAATCCTATTGGCTTCAACGTAAGGAGGCCCTAAAAGGAAGTGTGCTTTCTAGTTGCCTCCAATGCCAGAAAGTTCAGACCATATTCAGCAAAGAAATCCTAAGTTCTTAAAAGAAGTCAGGCCAAGCTGGCAGTGCCTCATCAAGATCAATGTTAATTCTTATCACACAGCTCACCACAATGTTACACACAATTTTAGAGCACCTCTCTGCTCATTACAGTTGGCATTACTTTTATACACACCATCCCGTTCACCACTCTTAAGCTTACATGTTTGCTCTTTGCTTCATGGAAACAAAAAAGGGGTAAAGCTGTCATTAAATCTTATTGTTACGAAACAAGGCTAAACACAGACATTACTTTGACGATTAGAATCAACATCAACACTTGTCCTCACTCTGCTATGGAACTTGGTCCCATAAAATGTCACCACATTTTAGATATTAGAATGCTGCCCTGGCAATCTATCACTAAGATTTAAGAAGGATTTCAGTTGTTTGCTTTTTCAGCCATTTTCCAGCTGTCTGGTTATCTCCAGCAGTTTTCTACAAGGAAAAACAACAAAACAAGAAATCTAGAACACCTCCCCAACCATTTTAGTATCTCCCATATTTTAAGCTAGCAAGTCACATTTTCTGAATCACAAACTTGGAATAAGGTGCAGTAAGAAGAGTTTCAGATTTGAGGTGGAATATAACACATTTCCCAGTTCTGGTAGTTTTTTGCCAAAAATCTTACGTGTTATAGATAATCCCATAGCAGGGAGCACGTAAACAATATGTACTCCCATCTCAGAATGACAGAAAACATCCTATATAATCACGAGTTATGTAGACAAAGAATCTTGTGTAAACATAAGAACAACCAGATTGTGCCTTAGTTTGGGAAGGAATAAGAAGAGCCAGAAAAAGGACTGTACTAAGTATTTCTGCTCTCAACTCACTCCTCTTACGTGGCTAACATTCCATTCTCTTGGGCCTATTTCTACCTAGATGATGGAAACATACAGGTCCTCTCAGTTCTCAGTCATGAAAAAATCAAAAGGCTGACTCCATCAGCAGTAGGAAAAGCTGAAATTGTGTTGAGGAAGCCAGGTGGATAAACTGCAACTTTACGGCTCTGGTCTCTTCCATCCCATCAGAAGTTAATTTCTATAATAAGGAAGTTCTGCCCATCTCTTCTGCTATAAAATGGTCTTGTTCCTTTTGATGCTAAGGATTCATAAAAAGCCACAGGAAGGGAATGATTTAATGCAAACCTAGTCATTATCCTGTTACCCCCGAGGCCTTCAAAGCTTCCTTTTTCTTTGCTAAAAATGAAATGGTGCAGAGTAGTTTCTTCTTCAGGTGAAAGCTCTTCATATCCTGCACTTAGATAGGTTCACACATGCAAATATACATTTTGATCACAGACTGGGATACACAGTATAGACAAGGTGATTATGCATTTGTTCTTGTGCATTAGCTGCTTTATGTGAGTTGACACCTATCTACAAAGTCAGGCCTGGGACCTGGACTAGAAAATACCTGTATGAGATGCCCCTAGTTGTTCATTAAGTTTCTTCCTCATGTCAGAGCAGAAAATGTTCTGGTTTTCCTGCTGCAGCTTTTCATATGTATCAGGTCAGTCGGACACAGCAATGCATGCAGACACTTTATCTGCTAGCAATTCCAATTTGACACAGCGAAGTACTTAACCTTCCTAAAATTAAGAAGGAAATATCAGTGAAAAATACTACCTTCCACTTGCATCTGATTACGGAGTATTTTTCATTTTAAAACAGAATGCAGAAAAGCTGAATTAAGAGCTGGCACAGAAGACATTTTTTCAGAAAACAAATGCTGATTTCTGTTACTCTGCTTTTGAGTTTTGATAAAACAGTGGGCTCCTTCTGTGGGGGAAGTCATCTGGTGAATCAAATGTTTGGTGAGACGATTCAAACAGGAAGTGGACAGATCTTTGTTCATTCAGCTCCATGGAAGTGAAGGATGGATTTTGCTTGCTAGAAGAGAAACATCCACATTCTATAGCCTTTGAGCAAGTAAGAGGACCACCTTCTTGAATGTCAGGAGAGGATCTGGAATCCCAAATTAAAAAAACAGGAAAGGTAGTTTAGGAATCAGAATTAAATACACTGAACATTAAAATGCCCACCAATTCACTACTTTAAAAGTCTGACTCTAATGGATAAAATTATCTGGTTTCACAAATTGCAATAATCCCTTGGCCTGTAAGATTTTATATCTAACTTTAGGTGTCCATAAGCTGGCTAAGGAAATACTCCAGAAATGCTGAACTATACACTTACTCAGAAGTGATGCATCTAAAAATACACCACTGTTAATTAGCTGTGGGGTTTCAACTGTGTCTCCAACACAGAGCATGACGACGAGGTAGCAGCAGAGTGCACATGGCAGAGAGAGCGTACTCTGCTCTAGCAGGTCATAGCTCAAAGAGACGTCATGAACTAGCACCTAATTAATTACAAAACGCTCAGTGCTACAAAGGAAAGAGCACTTATGACAGTTTTAAGATCACATACATTAGGTTCTTACTTTTACTCATTTCTCCGCACTTATCCACAGTATAGACAAATTTAAGTAACTGATCTTGTCACAGATCTCCTGGCCTTCCATGAGTGACACTCACATGGTATTACCTCGTCACAGCAGCTGTTAAGACATGATATATTTGCATTAAGTTGGAAGCTAACATGGGTGCACTCCTACATAGCCAGAAATGTTTATTACCATTCTCCGGCACTAATAAGAGATGCAAAATAGAGGAAAAAAAGGAAAAAACAAAAATTTTAAAAATAAAATAAACTAAGATAAGATAAAATAAAATCTTTCTCATATGCAATAAATAGTCCAACACAGAGCATTTCCGAGAATAACTAACCTCTTCCTCTCTCTTCCCTGTCTGTATTTGTCTTTTTTTGATTACCTTAACCATTCAGTTGATCAAGTTCGGAAACAGTCTTCCAGTGACAATTTTCAGCTCCTGTGTTAGAAGCAGTGAGCAGACCATGAAAATGGAAATACAGTACGTGTCACTATCGATATCTCTCTTGAGTCACTCAAATATTTCATTTAACCATTGGGTTGACCATCCACACTCAGACTATTGGGAAAGTCTTATTCTTATGAAGATGTGGAAAAACAGACCAGGAGAGCTGCAATAAAACATGCCAAAGGTTTGTGACAGAGCTGAGAACAGAATATAGCCCTTTGTTGCACACCTTAACTACCAGAATATCTTTATTTCATTCACTGGGAAAAAATAAATCGAAACTTTAGAAGTTTACTGTAGTCCTTAGAAATTTTGCATGTACTTTTTTCTATTTGATAATTTACATTTGGTTATTTTATCATTCTTCCAATTCTATCTTTTAACAAATAACACTTTTAAGAGAACTATTCCAAGTTAATACAATGACACAATTTGTCTTAGCAGAGCAAATGACATCACAGGACAGGGATTTTAAAACTTTCAAAGCACTTATTCTTGTTAGAATATATAATAGTCAAATCAATGTTTCTTTAAGGTGAAGCCCAAGCTGAAAGCTGATACTGTAGAAACATGCCAGTTTTCTGAAAGCAAGCTACAAAAAATTAAAATCTCAACAATAGATTTCTTTGGTCATGGAAAAGTGAATTAAATCAGCCAACAAACTTGATACGTTTAGTACCTTATATTTAGTACATAAATAACCCTACAATTGTACTCACCATTATTTCTGATCATTCCACATCCTCTTCAGTGAGCTTAGAGAGAAAGAAATGAATTAACAAAATTAAATTTGCATCTAGGAAGCTACTCAGATCATACATAATTATCTGCACAAGACACAAAAGATAAGCTGTATCTTCCATGAACCAGTTAACATTTTTAGACTTCCTACACAAAATATGCTGATTTTATTTTTCAAACTATCAGATGCACCCCCTCCTTTAGTTTAAATCAAGTGAATTGGACCCAAGTGTGGAAGACCCAGGACACACAAACTTTCACTAAGAGCAGGCACACATTTCAGTTTCATGGGAACTGAGATGGACCCATATTCAGTCTCCAGTAAGGCAAGAAACTGTTTCACATTAATAACAAAATACTGTAGTGAGGATGCTGAGCTGACAACCTAACTGGAAGAATAAGGGATTGCTATAAGCAGAACTATCTCATCATACAAAATTTAAATTATTCAAAATTCCCAGTATCCCCAGCAAAGTACTCCTAGCTTCCACACTCCTGCACAATGCAGCAGTTCTACAAGCACTAAGCACCTGGACCTTCAGAAAATCCCTAGTCATCAGAAAATCCCTATATCAGGGTAGTTACTCCGTTCCCACATTGTCAATTCTGACCCTTCCTACTCAAATTTTCCCTCAAGAACCAGCCAAGAACTATGTGAGTTTGAGAGATTGAGAAACCAACAGCAAATGCTTCACAAAAGAATTAACTTGAAAAGGAACAGTTACCAGGAGCTCTCCTAAACTGCCTTGTCGTAATAGAAACTAATCCAATCTTTGAAAAGCTGGGTCTTCTTTCACTTATTCTAAATCTATGAATTAACTAAAGTAAGTCTTATTAAAAGAAGAAAGCAGCTGGTGACATTTAAAGCAACTCAAGCAAAGGAATGGTTCATCCAATACTGAAATTCAGTTAGCTTTAACCTACTTTTTTTCATTTTAACAAGTTCATTGACTTTGAAAGCCCCAGTTTTTAACTACTCTTCTTGATACATTTTCTCACTGACTTTCATCAATTACATGAGCACAGAGTTCACAGCAGTCCAACAGAACTTGCAAATGCAACTGGATATACACCAAGGTTATTGAAAATTAGCAGGCACTGAGACTGATGGTGACACTATCAACTCTTCAGATAAAAGCTAGTGGACATTACAAAGAAAAAAAATACTATTGTTCTTGTTTCATACCTTACTGAACATACAATCAATTGATGTGGAGCAAGAAAAAACTGTGAAAGCTCAACACTGCCTACAGGACTCTTTCTTCATTAAAAATTCAGAAAATATTATTTTTATTAAGTCTTGACCTATTGCCCATTCATTTTTTTTGCTCCACCATAACTAAGATTAGTTTTCATGAAATTTTAATCACATTCAGATAGGTGCCTGTATCCAAGAAGTTCGCTAACTTCAGTAATTCCAAAGCCAAAGAGATGAAGAAATATCTCCCAAATAAATTTACCAGCAAAATAGGAATATTTGTCTTCTCTTATATATTAACATACTCTACTACCAATCCACCAGTGGGGCAAAAAAAACCCCAAAAAGTCAGTGTTCTGACATAATCCACACTCTGGAATTGGACACTATACTAAAATAATAGTGTACAGCTATACAACCAACTTTCACTCCAACCCCCATGCTCTGTTTTAAGGTACAACAGAAACTCATATCCATCAGATCTGGCTTTCCAAAATACTATCTTTGCCTCTTACATAGACACAAATGCTCAAGAAGATGAGCAGAATTAAAAGGACTCAGAAAATGATTCCTCTTCTATTGCCTAGAGCCTGAGAAGTATAAAGAAGTGAGGAAGGAAAGATCTAGAAACAGGTTTATATAGAGAGACCAAAACACAAAAAATTTAAAGTTAAGTATAGTGGAGACCTATGGAGATAGGGAAAGCAAAATTAGCCCTACACATCACAACTCCACTAAGGTTTTTCCTATGGCTTAAAAACTGCCAAATTTAACCTGGAAAGTGGACAATGACAAATGCTTAAATTATAAAAACAAAATACAATAGAAAGTAGCTTACAGTGTTAGCTGCCTTCATGCCCTTTTTGCTTTCTAGGCAACTTTGAAACTGCATCTAAATTCAAGCTACAAGGCAAGGGTGAGAACTTGTAAGACAAAGTCTAAGACTGGTGTGACTGGAGAAAGAATAAGAGAGCCTGAGTGTGGAGGCACCAAATGGAACACTGAGCAGGAACTGGGCTCTAAGGGCCTTATGTTAGCAGCACCCACGTTAGCAGGTCACATCCCCCTGCCACTTCAGAAGACACCCAGATCTGGAGACAAAGAACGCTGATAATCCACAGAGTCAGGACAATGTAGAGGCACAGGCCAATGTCACCTCCAAAAGGGTACACAAAGGCACATCTGAAGCCCAGAATGGTTGCCAGCCTAGGAAGAGGCCAGGAGACAGTAAGGACCTGTCAGCTGATGTCCCTTGTCAACACAGACTGTCAGCCTGTCGGATCCATAGCACCCTGCTATGGTGCTTGGCTGCTGTAGAGACATCTCAGGCAGCACACACATTCTGCCCAAATGTTTTGTTTCAATCTGTATTTTCAAATAAAACCCCTTTCCTCTTTTACCAGGTTTTCAATGCACATCTACTGCATTGCTGGTACAATATTGTAACAGTGCTTCCTACTGCAGCAGAGAAAACAGGGAAAACTACTTCAAGATGAGCTTTCAATTCCGTGATACACACACTGTAGGAATGTACTCTAGGAATACCGTTCAGGCAAAGAAACAACCCTTCTTCCACATTCTATTTTAGAAAAATCCTCTTTTTTCTAATCCTCCGGAGACTGTGCAGGCCTTGCCTCTTGCACTCACTTAATGTCTGGCATGTCAGGACTGGTTTCAAACACTGCTCCTTTTCTAGTTTTTAAGAATGAACGTGGGAGGCGTTCAAGTGATACTCCAGACTCCCCACCAGCTGGGTCAGGATTTTTTAGCTTTGGCTGGCCCACAGTTTTTGTCACCCCTGAGTAAGAGGTGACCATCACGAGATGCCTAGCCTGTTCATGCAGATTTCCACGCTTCAGACTCACAGCACTGTGGGCAAGATTGTAAAGCAATGCATATTGATTTGACATACACCACAGCAACAGGAAATTCTGAGTTTATTTTTTTAAGATACTACTTCTCACAGCTCTTGTGCATTGAAAGCAATTAAGAATAAATATCAACCCAAATCAATTTCTTACTGCTAAAGTAGTGTACAACTTCATATAAAAGCAAGTTGATTGCTAATTATTCTTTTAATAATAACATAAAGCAGAATTATCTTTATATATAGTATACCAAAGACAAATCCCCTAGCATATTTTAAAAATTCATACACAGACATGTATAAGTAGGAATATTCATCAGTAGCAGCATAATGTGCCTTAATGTTACAGTTGCTCCTAAGCTGCTATTACTGTAACTACATGAGTAATGTAGCACATGAAAATCAGCAAAATGTTCCTTTGGAAATTCTTCTCCAAAGCAGCTACTGCTTTCAGAACTAATTGTGGCAGACATGCTTTTATTCTTTTTGAGATATTTCACCAGTTACAAACAGCTACTTCATTATTAGGTCATGTGTGCTAACACACCATGTCTCCACAAAACCTAAAGCTGTACTTCTCATTTAACCACTTCAACTTTATTCTTTTACCTGACATGCAGATTGAAAATGCAGTCACAATTCTATCACAAACTCGAGATTTTAAGAACTATTATCAAATGTAGAACATAAGGAATATCATGCTAGTGACACTAATTCTTTTGTTTTCACTAAGAAGGGTTGATTCCCCCCCCCCCCCCTTTTTTTTTCCAAATTTAAACTAAGTACCATTTTCTAGTACAAAATACCACGGAAAATTTTGAAGAACTCAAGGCATACCTGGCCTGCATGGTACTAACCTGAAGAGACAGTGGGTTAACAATAGTTTCACCTATTTCATGGTGTGTTAAATTCTTTTTACCTTATTATCAACGACCACATGAATTTGTAAGGCTAAACCAAATTCCACTACAATCTCTCCACTTTCCATAGAACTTGTTTTGCAGGGTAGATTATTTGTATGTTCTGGTTTTGACAAACAACTCGGAAGCCAACCCCTTTGTGCACTCCTGTGTCAGCACTATAGACATCATAAAAGGATATAACCATTCAGATTAGAAGAATTCATCCAGCCCACAGATCGCATGAATAATAACGATAACAGCAGCGTAGCTGTATTCACCGTTATGCTTGTGGCCAGAGATGCAAAGCCTCATTTCAGATGATACATTTCGGTTTTCCTTCCCCACGTCGCTGCCAGCCGCAGCTGTCCCCAGTCGGCTGCGGGGTATCGCTGTGCAGGGAACAGGCTCTCCCGTTCGGCCATCTGCTGCAGCCCGGCGCTGGAGCTGCAGGACGCCCTCGTCCCCAGCTCCGAAGTTGCTCGGACTTTTCAGGGCGCCGGGAGGGTCGGACCGGCCCGGTTGCGGCTCTGGTCCGTCCCCACACAGACACCGTCCCGCTCCTCGCTCAGGGCCGGCGCGGAGAAGACGGCCCGCCGCTCCCACCGCTCCGGCCCGGCGCGGCGGGAACGAGCCCAGGCCCAGCCCAATCACGGGGCGGGACAGGTAGGCGGGTGCGCGGACGCCCCGTCCCAGCCCAGTCAGGGATCCAACACCAGGCTCCGGGCTGGACGCGGCCGCTGCTCCCGCCGCACTCACCTGAGAGCGGCCGAGGCCGCGGGGCCGCGGCCGGCCCGGCCCCTCCGCCTCCTCCGCCCCTCACTCCGCCATCTTCCCCTCCTTCCCCCGGCCTCCCGGCGGGGGCTCGCTGCGCCCGGGCCCGCCCACTCGGCTGCGAGCCTATTGGATGCCGTGCCTATGCATCCACCGCCCGGTTCTGGCGGTGATTGGCCAGCGGCGCCGCCCATCACGGAGCCTGCCCTCCCGCCCCCAAGGCAGCCCTCTCTGATTGGCCCGGGGAGGGCACAGGAAAGGGATTGGCTCGAGCGGCGCGAGCGGGACTGGCCCGGGGCGAGTCCTCCGGTGACCTCCACGGGGATTTAAAGGGGCCGCTCCGGAAGGACGGCAAGAGGGCGGCCTGGAACTCCTGTCCGCATTACCCGGTCGGGGAGGGAAGGGCTGGGTGGACGTGGGGTCTCGGTCCAGCGGCCGTGCAGCACCTGCTGAGTCCACTGAGCATCGTGGTTGCCCCGAAAGGCGGCCTTCAGTCATTCTGCCGGGTTTGTGTCATCCGCAAAA
>VZRQ01007600.1:903316-924624 GCA_013397975.1 Machaerirhynchus nigripectus | reverse complement strand
TTTTTAGCAAGCGGTAATTTTGCACTTCAAGCTGACGGGTGGATGTATTGAAGAGTGTGAAGAGGAGTACCTACCCATTCAGAAAACTCTCGAGAAACACCCCCGTCTCTCTGTGATTCATCACAGATTACTACAAGCCAATTCGCTCGAAATCTTAACACGTGTGTTAAACATTTAACACACGCTTTTCTACCGCGTCACGTTTTAGAGCAGGCAGAAATTAAACACTTCTGCCAACTTATATATTATACCCACATTCTATTTACCACCAAAGCTGTAGTCAAAGAACCAAAAGCAGAGTTTTATATTCCATTGTAAAGTTCTAACTAACACAATTTTTACTCTTGCTCCTCACGAGTAAAATCCTGTATTTTGATTAGTTTCTTCTGCCCAGAGTTGTCGCCAAGCTAAGGGGCCTACAGGTTTCAGTCCTGATGAGATATCAAACCTATTTCTGCTTTCTGCAGTCTTCACAATACTCTGGTAACTGGTTGCAATCATGTATTTTTGCAGTCAACCCTTCAGACAGTCTCAACATAAACTCATGGCTGCAGATTTGAAAACAGACTTTCTCTCAGTCGACTGGAGAATGGTTCATCTGTATTTCAAATCCTACCCCTTATACTACTTTTTCATAAGACAAAGATGAAATATTACGTAGCTCTGCCTGGGAGCTGCCAACCTTAGCCCTCTTCCACACTTTCACCTTCAAGATGACCTCTGTTCTCAAGAAAAAATACTTCGATAAGCAACCAGGTATGCTAAAAATACTACTTTTGTGGAAATCCGCTTGTATCTGTACAACTTAGTTTTGAACAACTTTTAACAAATTCAGGTCTCTAAAACTCCTCTTACTGTCTACCACCTTTTAAACTAGATGTTACGTATATAGTTTCCAGAATATTGAGTAAGACAGTTGCTTACATGTCATTTATTCTGCTAATGGCAAAGTTAGATTCTGATAGTTTCGGGTCTTTTTGTTTATTGCAGCAAGTTTGGTTGTTCTTTGATTGTGTTTTGGGGGTTTTTTTGCGGGGCATCTGTTAGATCATTTGCATTTACCTTCAAGCACATTAGCAAAAATATCTAACATTGGAGGTGGGAGCTTGTAAGAACAGACATCACAAACCAGCCCTGTGTGTCCTCTTCTGGAGCTCATGTTTTGCATTGTTTCTGCCAGCAGAATAAAGGATTATCAATACTCTGAAAACAAGCTCACTTGTAAGAAACTGATCTGTAAGGCCTGCTAGCACCATTCTTACTGGTACATAGCTTTTCCAGTAATTAAAGCATAGTTGGTTGCCATACAGGAATAGTTGGGGATTGGTTTGGTTTGGTTTTGTTTATACAGTGGAAGGTTTATTTATGGATTGATAAATACAATATTCAGTCTCACTGGGACAATAAGGCACAACTGTAGGTCACAACTATAGAGCCAGAAGAGAGCAACACCTACTTCTAAGCAAATGATAAAGCCTACAAGCACTTTTTACTTTTCAATCCATTAGCACTGTTACATTCATATTTCACATGAGATCGTTATAAATGTATAATGTTTCTTTCTCACACAGAATAGAGGTTTTTAATTTCCATTTCTTTCTGGAACTGTGCTGCACTCCACGAAACTATGAAGTGCAACATTTTGCTTTTGAATTCCTTAATTTAAAACAAATAAAAAATGCTTCAGAGACTTGTATGTTACCCTTCAACAATAGTGATGATTAAAGGAACTGAGAAGACAGGAAATGCACATTTGAGAGTAGTTTTGAGACTGGTAAGTATTTATAGAAACGTTAACACATGACAGAGAAGCAGTTATAACACCGATTCTTCAATAAAGAAGCTCCCAGGGTTTTTTGGTTTTATTGGAAGGATCTCCCAGATTGTGGAATGCTCCAGCTGAACTACATGAGATCATTTGACAATCTAGATCATTGACAAATCACAGTAAATTGTTACTATTGAACCTTCAAGGATTCCGATCTCTTGAATTTATCAGCGTTATAGTATTAATCATCTTACACTTGCAAAGAGATTTGTATAGAAATACATTCTGAAATATCTGGGATAATATGAACTTTCCCAAATTGTATTCTTATGCCAGAGCTTTCTTAAATACAGCTAGCACTCTCAACACAAATATAACAGACTGGGACTTTCATACGGGAAAATATAAATAATTACTCATTATGCAGGCCACTGTAATTGGGAAAAAAACCCCATGAAATCAGTTTCATGATTTCATGTTTCATGACACTATTACCGGGGGGCAGTTACAGAACTACAAATTCAGATTTTGGCATGACTGGTTTTCTTGCATTTTGTATGCTGGTAAACAAATTCACACTTTCAGAAGCAAAACCACCCTGTTGAGGGGAGGGATCCTAGACGAAAACAATCTGGAGAGGACACTTCATGGTCCACTGGCTGTCAAGCCTGCAAGCTACGCAAAGGAAAGAAAGAAGTTTCTGCCTCTGCAACAGTTCAAGTGACTTAGTGCAGAATTCCTATTCTTTTTAAGAACACCACAGCCTGTCCCCACAATAGATTCTACTATTGTCCCTGTGAATTCATTCCACAAAGAATAAAATCTATTCACAGTAATTTAAAGTACTCAAAGCTATCATCATGCATTTGTGCTAGTTGTACAATGAAGCCATAGAAATTGAGAAGTTCTCAAGTAAAAGGCAGAGTTAGAAGCAGTGAAGAAACAAATCTGCATATAAAGAGCCAAATAGGAAAGGGGAAAAAAAAAAAAAGGCAGCTGTAATGTGGCAAAAGTGAATAATCATTATCAATGCACCCAGTATTTGAGTAGATGCTTGTCTCCGAAATGTCTCAGAGGGCACTTCTGTGGCATGTTCCCGTTTTCCATTCTCAGATTCAGAGCTCAGAAGAATCAGTTTGTAGATTAAACAGTAGTGTGTAAGGAGAGACATTTTACTGAAACAGTAGTGCAGAAGGAGACAAGAGAAAGGGCAAAAAACCCAGGATGGACAACATTAAAAAAAGCTCATTTTCCAAGTTGCATGGCAGCCATTTCCCTTTGTTCCTGTTGCACAGGGAATGTTCACATTGGTAGAACAAATCAGGGAGGGGTTGGAGATGTATTGTATATGCACCAGTAGCAATGCTCTGGGGTATGGTGCTAAGGAGAAAATGAAGTTCTATTCATTACATAGTTGGAATAGAAAGGAATGGGTTCTCCATCCATCAGTGAAGAAATCGAATGCTCATTTTCTGCTCTACATCCACCTTCTCCAAAACCTGCAATAAAATTGAGAAACAGTTAAGTTACTATACATCTGTCCTACAAGGTTTCTTATTCTAATATTGAGGAAATGGGCAGGAACATGGGGCTCATTGTGGGCTAAGGTCCTTATTTCTCATTGTGGGCTAATGTCCTTCCAAGGAAAGGAACTTCAGCCATCAAAGCCGCAAGGCCGTCAATCAAAATGTAACTAATGTGGTTTCAGTCTGCCAACAGCACAGAAAGGCCTGGATTTCCAAAACTAGATTGTGTGGTAATGCCCAGCCAGGAAACACAATGGAGAACAAACAGAGTAGAGAAAGGGACACGAGCAAGAATTGAAGAGCAAAAATCAAGATCAGATCACCACTAATGTAGATCACTGTAAAACTAGGGTGGCAAGTTCATTCACTAAATTGTTAACACTGAGGCATGAAGACATTACTCTGCTCCAGGCTGTTTCAGGCAGTAGACTTCAGTGCTCCAAGATGAGAGTAATTCACATTTGAAGAGATCTCTGGAAGTCTTCTAGTCCAACCCTCAATTCTAAATTAAAGCAGGACCTGCTAAATCAGGTTGCTCAGGGCCTTGTCCTGTCTAAGCTTTAAGGATCTCCAAGGAAGGAATTTCTACATCTTTCAGAAGCTATGACCATCCTCTTAGTAAAAAGTTCTCATTAAAGCAAACCACAGTTTCCCATGTTGCAACTCGTTTCTGTTGTCTTTTTGTTATCTCCAAGGTAAGTCTAATTCCTCTTGGCAATAGCATCCCATTAGGTAGTTGAAACTGTTCTGCTACAGGACAACTTTCTCCACTATCTAATGGCTCCCTACTGTTACCTATTTCTGACTATCAAAAATTCAAAGTACGAGAGCTAGGAACTGGAATACCAGTATTAGTTGTGTTGCTAATAGATGAAATCTACAAGTGAAAACTGATCACTGCTATTACAGCAGATTGATTCTATTCTAACTGTGGTAGTCAGGCTACTTGTGTAGAAAGAAGCAGTTGCAAAATAAAAAGTGAAAATTATTAATATATTCAGGGCTGTAGCTTTATGTAAGAGTATAAAGAAACATGGACTAATTATTAGCACCCCGACAGTATTAAAAAAACCTGCAAATTTGACTAATAAAGGGAAGAAAAAGCTAGCAGAAGGCTTTGCCCAAATGCAGGCACAACTATTTCAATGACTTCCTCTCTGTTCTCATTTGCATTTGTCTGAATGCCTTCCTCATTACTGAGCAGTTTCATTTAGTCAGTAAAATCCAGTTTACAAACCTTTACAAATTCTGCAAAGGAGATGGCACTATCTCCATCTTGATCAGCTTCCTGGATTGTCCTGTCAGCAATGCTGCCCAGCTGTTCATCAGAAATATTTACGCCAACCATCATCCGTAATACCTGTAGCATACAACATAACCATCACTGACATAGGAACAGAAGTATTCTTAGTGCTTTCTTCTTGTGTGTACTGTCAAGATAACACTACACATGATTTTCATTGAAGTAATTTCTAGACAGGCTTCTTTTGTCCTTTGTACATTAAGTCTTTCAGGAAATACAGGTATCTTTTGCAGCCACCATTGACAAAGAATCCTGCTTTATCACTAGGCAGCAGGAAGAGGCAGAAGTAAGAGAAAACTTTTGGAACTAGGAATGAGTCATTTTGTCCAGTGCTTCTACTTTTTTCCCCAGAAAACATACCAGCATTTTATTGAATATCTGCTGTTTGCCTACAGGAATCTTGAAAGTACACGGTCCGGTGGTAACTGCTGTTACCCTCCAAAGTCAGTAAAGCATTTTCTGAGCAGACAGAAGAGGGCAGTTCCAGTCAAAAGCAAACCTTTTTCTTACATCAGGAACCACAAATTGCCATGTGTACTTCCCAGGATTAGTAGCATGTAATTACTCCTAGCACAAGCCTAGTTTCATACATATGCAGCACTGATGAACTTTGATTACCTTTGCTGCAATTTCAAGAAGTTTTATTCTATTGAGAGGATGCACAGAGGGTCAGGTAAACAACCTAATCCACTTCAGTGACTGTCCTTTTGAAATCCTTTTAAAAGCACGTTTGAAATTTATAGAAGGTAGTTCTTAAGGTGCTTAGGGTATTTATTGAATATCACCTCCAACAAGATCTGCCTAGCCTACCAAATAAGAATGAAGTCCCATACCATAGCTAAAACTTTAAGGCAGAGGTAAGCAAAGCCACCGCATTACTTCAGCAGTTCTTTTGAGAAAACTGTTGCAACTCCCCTCATCTAAGTGGGTATGAAGTCACAGAGAACGTCATGATTGAGTCATTCAAAGCAGCCCTGTGCTGTTTACCTGGAGAAGCTCATCCCTGGAAATCTTGTCATCTTTATCTAGATCGTATAATCGAAAAGCAACTACAGAGAAGAAAGAAAGAAACAGCAGTTGAATTCAAATGCCATTATTTTTCTTCATAACAATCGATTTATCTAAAAGATAACCAACAAAACTAAGTACTTGTAAATTATTTTAAGAGAATTCGCTTAGAATTTTAATTCACCATAAAACTCATGCTCAGTTCCATAAAGTGTTATTACCACACACAGGAATAGCATTACAGCCAATAATGGAAAAATCTTATGTTCACAAACACTCTGCTTGCAGGATATTTCCTCAAAACCCCAAGTCATGGAAAAATAATTATCACAAAGATACATTCAGTCCTTTAATTTCAGAGCCAACCATTTTTACATTACCATTCATTCTCTTTGACTATATCCTGGATGAGATATGACAGAAATTTTAAGTGCTCTGAGGACTGTTGCCAACTTTGATTAGCAAGAAAGAGCATTCTGCTCATATACTGTAGGCAGACATCCAAATACTTAAGAAAGTACTCAGCTGAAGGTGGGGAACAAACCACTATATTATATGGAAGAACTGGAGAAATAAGCAGAAAAGCTCATTCATGTATGGGATATGGCTTCTAAATCTGAAATAATTTTGAATACAAACCATTTTGAAACACTTCTGTTATGAAATATTTTGCAAAGTATATATATTACTCAAGAGTCAACCAATTCCACCAAATTCTAATGTAACAATGGCTTAATTGTTGACATTCTGAACAGATAAGCTTCCAAGTAAATAAAAAAAAAAAATCAGGCATTAGAAGATATCATGCCACAGGAAATAACTGTGCAGAAGATCCCAAGCCCCTTCCCTCCCTTCCTAAGGGGGAAAAAAAAAACCAACCCAACCAAAAAGAAGAAGGAAAAATAATTGATTCTTTAGGAAGGTTCACATTTCTTACAGTGGAGCTTGTTACTTCTGCTGTTCAGTGGTTCTGGTCCATTCTGGTCTTTGCTCTTTTCATTATCTTCTATGGGTCGGAAGTGGGCTAGTGTCCTCATGAATCCACGGAAATTCACCTGGTCCTCTCTGCGTAAGCATTTCAGCAGGTCAGTTTTTAGCATATCTTATACAGGCTCTTCATTTGTAAAGAAGACTATTAATATCTGAAGCATCAAGACCATGTAAACTCTTCCATTCCCACCTCCCCAGAGTTTGGCTGCCTATGCTGTTGCAAGCTGGGATTGTGCTGTTATGAAGTATGATGTGTAAAAAAAAGCAGCTGTGAGAAGTCTTACTGAGGGCTCCCCTTCCCTTACCTGCGAAGTCTGTTTAAGCTGAAGCCCTCACCCTTAGCCGTTGCCTGAGCTATGCTGCTGCTATGCCTGAATGTAGCAATGTATCTTGCGGATCTGGACCCTGATTCCCTGGATTGACTTGATACTAGGGGATTCACTGTCAAGCACTGTCAAGCACTGGACTGTTGGTTGACCTGACAATAGTCACTGGACCTGCTCTGCTTTTTGTGTTCAGGTGCGTGCCCTTCTTCAGCAAGTACATCACCCCTTCCAGGGGTGCTATCACCTTTGCTATCACCCTTGGCTCCTGCCTGTGGGGCTGTCATTGCTCACCGCTCTCTGACAAAGAGTTCTTTTTTCTACATTCTGTGGGAACCAGCCATGTAAATACTGCCCAGGAGGCCTGCTTTCTATTCAGTAAACCCTGCCAGGTTTTAGCTGATATTATGACTTGATTAGACAATTCGACCTCCATCAATCAGCAATGACAACTGTGTTCAAGAGCAGAAGCAGATTCCATAGAACAATCCAGAGAGGTATAATGAAGAGACAGTACTGCAAGTTTGATCATCTCTTTGGATTTGTGTTAGGAGTGTCTTAATCTATGTCTTAAATGTAATAAAAACCTAAAATCAACCAACCAAAAAAGCCAATCTAATAACAATGGTACACTTACTATATCAGATACAATAAGACCAAATTAGTTAATTGTAATGCTACTTTATACAGAATAGCATTGATGCAAGTTTGCTTTAAGAACCAAAGTCCATACATGGCCTGGAATTTCCTCAAAAGTGTTCAGTAGTTTAGGAAGAAGAGTGGAAAACCGTGATAGAAGCCTGAGTCTGTCAATAAATAAAGCACAAAAAAGTGTTGTAAAGAATTTCTCTTTAGAGAATTAAAATATGCTGAGGAAACAATGTACCCACACACATTGCATGGCAAGTTTGAGGTATTCAGTTATTAGTAAATTCAAATTCTGTCACTTAATTATCAGCGTTTCACTCCTATGAAAACTTCTGATGAACTACAAATTTTGTGCTTGCTCACAAATTCAGTTTGTTGAAACTCACCCTTCTGGAAAGAAGGCGTTGATAATTCTGTCTCCGAGGGGATTGATGGCAAGCTCTGGAATCCGCTGGAAGTCTTCACGGCTAAGTAAAGCAAGAACACAAGAAGTAAGCATAAAGTTGAAGTCAGAGAAGAAGCTGCTTAAAAAGAATTCACAGTAAAATGTCCATGGAATTCTGTTTCTGCAGCAAGACACTTGGTGATTTTGAAAATGCAACTTTTAAAATCACTTTTTCTTTACGACTAATGGCACAAAATAAAGGAAAAGACAATGCCAAACCTATATTCCATTACAAACTAGCAGTGCTCATTTATCATGTTAACAACACTTCTCAGACACTAACATCGTTTGTACTAGAAACCTTACTGTAATGATGCCAACTAGTTTGCAGTGTAAGAAATGGAAAGCTTCTGAAGTTGCTTTGAAAGAAATTATGGCTCCAATATGAAAATATTGATTGGGGTTTTTAATAATTATTTTGGTACTTAATCATATGAGTTGTCATGACTTTTCCAGACTGCCTCATTTCAGATTCTGGAAGAACACCATACTTCTCCAAGCATACTATAGGTCATTAGCATGTTCCAATAGATTTTTTTTTGTTTGTTTAGGCAACAAATCTGTATCTTGTAATAAATGCCAAATTTCACATTATTTTAGCTTCAACCAAGCAGTACTCCTATTTTTAAGTGGTAAATTTACACTTTTACAGGCACCTGTACACCAGATATAACTTCACCAGTACAGGCAAATACTCAGTGCTCTTGCCAGCCATTCTCTTTTCTGCTCATGATTATATGTACACAGCACACTATAAACACAGCTATGCTTACACTGTTATTCTTCTGATCAGAAAGACATCATGAGTTGTACTGTATACACTTTTTAGAACAGTAGGGTATGAACACAGGCTTCATTCTCCTATTAGAACTGCAATAATATTTTCTCTTCTCTTTCAACCTAACAGACTGTCAGTGACAGGAAAGTGGGTAATCTTGGTGTGACCAAGGCAGACACACCAAATGTGTCTTAGTGAGCAGGTTTGGTTGGTTTGTTTTTCCCTACAACAGAACACAGCAACTTATCAGTTAGTATAAGATGTACTTCACAATCATTTAGATTTTAAATTGCAAACAGCAAGGGGGTTAAGCTGTAAAAACCCCCCACCCTATCCTGTCTGGATGCATAACTTGACATTTCCTGCCCAATCTCCAGAAATACTGGCAGTTCCCTTCAAGTCAAATGCAGTCTTGCTGGTTTTGAAGTTGGGGGCAAAGTCTCAAACTTGGTTACTGAATGTTTGCTACTTTTCAAAACTATGCTCATTAACTAAACTGGCAACAAGGTCTGATTCATGACATCATTAAACAAAAAATCTGGCTTACTAAAGTAAACACAAACAAATTTTGAGATTATTTAAATATACAAGCCTTTAATAATGCTGTGATACTAAAGACAGGGTAAAAAAGAAATTGGCTGACCTTATCACCAGTCTCGCTCGGGAAAGGCAGAGAAGCAAGACATTCTAGTTTTAAATGTATTCTAAAGCACTTCTTGCACGCAGTCACCACCACAGCACTGGTGAGACTCACAGTGCATGTGTTACAATGTGGTTAAACTGTTTGACCTTCTAACAGAGCAACCCGACCATATATTTAAGTTATCCCAGCAAACTTCTGCTCTGACCAGGTCCGTGTTATTTTTAATAGGCAAAGTTAACATCTGTTTAGCACGATCAACTTGTTACCAGACCCTTCAGGACTGCTGCATTTTAAGCTATAGCTGAAGGGCAAAGTATGCATTAGTGATTTAAGCAGGAGATGCAGTGATGTGGAAAGCCTATGTCCTAATAACAATATTTTAACAACAGAACTTCAGTGTCAATGCTAACTTTATAACCTAAAAGCAGCAGCTGCCCTCTCTTCCATGTAGAGAAAAATCCTAATGCTGCAGAATTTTTTACTTGCATATCATGACTTTTAACTATTCAGCCTCAGTATACACTTGGCATTTTAGCCTCCAGTGATTCTGTTTTCTAACAGGAGATTAACAATTAACCACAAATAACTCCCCAGGTTTCAAATCTATTTGTCCTGTCATTATCAGGATTGCAGTAGAGCACTTTTGCTTAAGAGCACATTACTGAGTGAGTGTTACAACTGAAATAGCTGCAACAGCCATAAAAGCAAATGAATGTGTGAGCTAAGTTACTCTCCACTTTATAAAATTAAGCTTTCCTGCAGTCATTAGGGACCAACTTCACCTGGCTGAAGCTGGAGCTTACACGAAATTTAATACCCTCTACTTCTTATGCATTCATGGGCAACAAGGCTCTTCTAAGGTATCTTTCCATGAACCTGGCTCTTAGGAAATCTTTGCTTAAATTCAACATGCAAAGCAACCTTTAACTGCATGTGAACATTATGCATGCCAACCATTTAATACATATGCCAGTGTATTCATAATTATATGTACTTTACAGTGAAGAATTTGTAGATTCTAAGCAAGGCAAGTATTCCTAAGCATGAATATTCCCTCCAAGGCACAGAGCAGATCCCTACTGTAAAGGTGGTTCTGCCTTATCTCAAAGGCTGCAAGAAGCCTACAAGACGCTTTTTCTCCTTCCATTTTTGGTTGTTGATCCTTCTCCTACTTCTATATGGTAGCAAAGCACTGTTCCCTCACCAGGGATGAGGAGGGGTATCTAGAGCTGAGGGAAAGTAAAATAATGGAAAGGAAAAAACCCCACATATATGCACATCAGAAGTGGTAGAGGAAAGGAAAGATACAGGTAACAAAATACTTGAAGAAGGGAAATAATTAAAAGCAGTAAGGTGTATCATGCAAATTGGTCAAAAAGATTTAAGAGGTTACTGCTGAAGAGGTTCCATTGCTCCCTTCGATTGCTAACATCAGCTTTGTCATTCATCTAACATTTTGGTGGTCTAATGCATCCCCCATAAAAACTCCCTACCTTCCTCCTCTCCAATTATCTTTCTGTTGAATTCGCAATTTGAGGCAGTTCAAAAACTTCAAAAAATCTCAGAGCACCACAGCTGACAATGAGGTGCTGGAAGCCTGGAGAAGTTATGCGGAAAGAATACTAGTATCCCCCTCTTTCAGGATTGCATCAGCCATCTCATCTAACTCGATCCTTACACATGCTCTACCCAAATGTTAAAAGCTGCTTAACTATCAGAGCACTAATTGGTTCATAAACATAAGGCCAAGAAGTATGCAAAAAGGTGATAATTAGATGAGCAATAAGGAAGGAAAGAAAAAAGGCAGCATGCATGAAGTGTGGTTGAAGATGGAAGTATAGACTATTCTTGTACCCTGTCTTTTCCAATCCAAACCCATATCCTTCCTGTCTTTTCTATTTTAGATAAAGCTAAAAATGCTTTGCATTTTCTTGAGCAAGAGTAAAGAATTCCACATTCAGAGAGCTAGCTTTTACGTTTTACAATCTTGCAGTATCAGTTTGAACTAATAAGAACAAGCCTGACACCTTTCCAGACCCAGATGGTTCAGTCAGCTGACAAAGATTGACAGATGGCCTGGCTGGCTCATGTTACCCTTCTCTCGGGATCAGAGGCTTTCTGAAGTTCTCCAGCAGACACGTGTGTGAACAGCTTTCATAAGCACGAGACGTGCATAAACAGCTCAGTGTGTCTATTCTCCGAAGGCACCAGCTTTCAGAACATTTGCCCTTCCTTCCTTCTTCCACACTTACCAGGCTATACCCATTACCGTAGAGTAAAAACTACTTCTCAAGTGTTTAACCTGTCTTTTCCCCAGTGCATAAGAAACTGCTGTTAAGTGGGAGGTTCCATACAAAACTTGATAGCAATTTAAGTATCTCCCTTTATAGCTCTATACATGTCTGTCTAGAGCTACTTACTAGTAGATAAACTTTGGAACAAAGGTATTCTTGCGTGGTGTGCACTACATTACCAGCCCAACAAGGAGACTCACTAAGCAATCCCATACTTATCCTGCTCATGCTATACTATTTCCTCATATTGGAAATTCGCATGTAAGTAAGGAAACATGCACACTGGTTTCCTCCTGAGCTATAGTTACAATGTAGACAGACCAAGTATGTTCCAGATTTCATAATTTAGATGTAGCTATGGACTTCCAAGGGTATCAATCTTTTGTTTTGGCAACTCAGCATGTTGCAATATTGAAATCAAAGGTGACAAAAGAATTTTCAAGAACATTTTTGTCCTGTGTTTCAAGAACAAACCATCTGAACATGGTTTTGTTCAGATGGTGGAAGTCTGAAGGAACTTAATTTTGTTTAGAAAAAGTGAAGCTAAGGAAAAATACAAATTTTTTTCTATACTTTTAAAGAAAGGTGAAGGTAAACATGAGGTTTTACCTTTGCAGGTAAAAATGGCTGTAGTCACTTAGAGAATAAATATGTGAGAGGAAAAAAAGGAAGCAAAAACCAAAAACTTTTTGAAGACCAAGTTTTGTCTTTATCAATAACCATCTCTAATATTTCATTTATGTAACTCTTTAAAAACAAAGTGCCTTGAAATTGCACACAGGTACACTGGAAACATCTGGCTATGAAAGATTTCTGCTTTTGATTATAGTTCCATAACTACCAGGATTAATCATAATCTACCAGATCTTCTGTACAAAGTGCTCTTTACTTTGCCCTTCTTCAGAAGGGTGGTACGCATTTGAAGATTTATTTCATGCCATAAAGAACTGCCTAACACTTCTTTTCTAATCATGGTCACATGAGTGATTTTGTCATGTTTGATTTGTAAGTCAAAGGTATAAGTCATCCTTACGGAAACTAATTCTTGCTCACAGGAAACAGACAGAACACATACCCTCTAAACTACTTCAGTGGTAGTAAGCAAGTCATAACTTCTTCTTACTTGTCTTAAGGCAGCAAGTTCTCTTTGAGCTGTAGCTCTGAAACCAGTATCTATGACCTTCCAAGCTGTAGTTCTTGCTCTCTCCTCATTCTTTACTTTTCAGGAAGTATTTTTCCATTACTTAATAGTTTCTGCATTTTGTGGGTAACAGAACAAGTTTAAAAAATTGAATGCCACTCTTAAGTCAGACATGTTTGAGAGTGGGCTATGCTTAGGGGCCAAGACTGCAAGTTAAGGGATCATAATAAGCACAGTTGCTGGGATTTTCCAAACAACCTCCACTTCCTTTCCTAAGTACCACATGATTATCAACAATGGAAGTCTAACTCCTCCTGATGCATAATACTGTGAAACTGAGCATTGTGCAACAGACATTCATAGCGTATTTAATCAATTACTCCTCTTACATAAACTGAGTACAATCACTTTGAAGTTTATACAAAACTTATGGAACCAGTAAGTGAATTTAATGTTGGAGAAGAACATGGAAGAGTTGAGGAAGAACACGTCCAAGGCTGAAATTGTGCTAGACTCATCTGGTAGCCATCACCTTTATTTATCAATGACTATTAAACTCACATGTAAAGTTTGAAAAGGCTGTTAATGTTCTTTTACAAATAATTTTAAACATAAGGAGTATTAACCTTATCCACAATTTAATCGGTTGATCTCTACATCAGAATTGCCAATGTTACAATTTATATAATACATTGGCTTTAGTGTCAGAGTGGGCTTTTGGAAATTCCTGCATATCCCATCCCAAGCCAATTTTTTACACACACAATCCATTTAGTCATCCCTTCAGCTATGCAAGTCTAGAAATCAGTACAGCCACAGTCCAAATCACTGAAGTCAATCAGCTTCAAAACCTACACAGGCCAACAAGAGGAGGGAGAGTATTTTTAACCCAAAATAATCACTCTGTAGTTCTGCTTACCATACAATTCCACATCCAATTACTTAAATGCTGAGAAGTCAGCAATTTGTGGCACCAGAAGGAACTACGCATTTCCTTCAGGAAAGGAAATTGCAGTAAGCCAAAGTACTGCCAAAGACCATGTATCTTACAACTTGCCACTTTGATCTTTTAAGAGGTGATTCTATCATTACAGTTAGGTTGGTCTATAGGTAGGCCTATAACTTATCTGAGTTTATAGTGCATCCTAAAGTCATATTTTACAAGATCACATACAAAACCTCAGGTGATGCCTGAATCACTGAATTTGACTGGGATAGAGCTGCTAAGAAAGAAATTAATTCTATAAGAGCCAGTTCTCATATTGTGCTACAACAAGGTCCCTTTCCCCTTCCTACTCTCTCCTGCATTCTTCTCCAGCTTTCCTGTGCGCTGTGGCTCATATGTGGTAAATGGGAAACAAAATCCATGAGAGCAGGGAGGCTACAGAACAACAACAGGAGGCAGAGATGTATTTTAACAGGCCATCATCTCACCACAGTTTACCTTTTGATTGAGAATACTCTTTCCAGCAGACTTGGTCCATCAAAATGACAAATATTTTGCAGATAAAAGACTCATCTTTATTTAACTGACTAAGCTGTAAGAAACCAGTTCACTTCTGTAGTTTTCGAATTGAAGACAGGAAACAAACACTAAAGATCTTAGAATATCCTGCACTACCGCTTTAAAGAATAGAATGTTTGTTTAGCCACAGTGATTTGGTGCCAGCTCTTTTTTTATTTTTGAGCATATTAATAGATATGGGTGTTCAACAAGAGGCGCAAAGTATAGTAAATGGACTGCAGATCCAAGTAGTGTTAAAAGACACTGGGTATCAGAAATAAGTAAGTATAGATCTTTTTTCTTATGAAAGCCAGGAGAAAGATGACACAGCAGAACCATTCTCGTAATAAATATTAGAAGCAACATATACAGAAATGTAAGAAAAAACAATCTGAAAGTGTTGTTTCACAATTCTGAACATTTTTATAAGACTTCGAATACCAAATCTGAACTTTCTCATATTAACTGCTACAAACCTTCAACACTACAGTAAAGACAGTTGGTACTTAGAGCACCTCAGTTCAACAATTAAACCTTTAATGTAGACAGTAGGTATGAAAGAACTTGTTACAACACATCAGTGATTTAAATGAGAAAAACCTGCAGACATCCTGCAACAGCAAGCCACCAATACAGATGTGCCAATGCAAGTACAGCTGAATTACCCACCTAAGAGTGCCATTTTCTCCTTTGTCCAGGCTGGTGAAGCGACTGTACAAGCGGGTGATTTGACTGTGGGAGACTGAAGAAAAAAGGAAAGAAGATGATAAATTAGCATGTCAATGATTCCTCATAGGAGCAGACCTCATTACACTGAACTACACTGCTGCCAGAAGCTGTGTTCAAAAAAGAGATCACACAGAACCAGTTACATTGAAAGCACATGACAGTAAGCATTTAGGGACTTTGTGAGCTGTAAGTCACAGCTTATTATTCAAGAATCTACAAATTAGCTCATTCTTCAAAAATCTGTCTCTGTCTTGTACCCATTTCTATTTTTGATCTTTACCAATTTTTGGTTATCTGACTCAGTAAATGTCAATTAAAAAGACAAAAAAAATGATTATGGCTAGAAATAATCTGGACACAGCCTACACTGATGACCTCTATATCACTCATGGCACTGAAGACCCCTGCTATAGTATCTGTCCTTCTCTTTTGCTTATCTCTACTCCCATTGTCTTTTTTCCACCTAAAGATGGAAAGTGAACTCAGTTTCTCTGCATCTGGAAAGCGGTCAGGCTTTTATTTTTACTTTACTTTTCTTCCTTTACAGGACTGCTGAAATCTAAACATTATGTGGTTCATAGAATAAGAGAAAAACTGGAGTTGGAAGGGACCCAGAAGGATCATTTGAGTCCAGCTCCTGGTCCTGCACAGCACCATCCCCAAGAATCACACCATGTGTCTGAGAGCACTGTCCCAACATTTCATGAACTGTGGTCACAGTGCTGGTGCCATGACCACTTCCCTGGGGAGCCTATTAGAGTGGCCATTTACCCTCTGGGTGAAAAACATTCTCCTAATATCCAACCTAAACCTCCCTGTCACAGCTTCATGCTCTTCCCTCAGGTCCTATCACTGATCATCAGAGAGCAGAGATGAGGAAGGCTTTGTTTCAGAACTCGGAGCCAAAGATAGATTTATTATTAATTTTAATAGTATTTTTTAAATCCTGCATTAGACCAGCAATACTTTGGTGCCCAGCCCTCTGTTAAGATCTGCCTTCGAGGGAGTCAACAGCTCTTCCCAATTTAGTGCCACTGGCAAACTTACTTAGTATGCCTTCGAGTCCCGCATCCAAGTTGTTTACAAAGATGTTAAGGAGAACTGGCCCTGAAATGGAGCCCTGCAGAACCCCACTAGTGAGTGGTCACCAGCCTGATGTTACCCCATTCACTGTAACTCTTTGCGCCCAAGCCAGGAGCCAATTGTTCAGGAAATTAATTTCCAGGCTTCTAGGACACTGAATTAAAAATGAAAAAGCCTATTTCTAAAGAAATTTGAGAAGTAGTTGGGATACAAAGCAAGCAGAAAGTTACTGCACACTTTTAAAATCTGCAATTTGAAACACAAATTACAAAGGCAATATTAAGTTCAGCATAACTGTGTCAACATTACCAAGACACTAGACAACCCAAGGTATTAGACAACTAGACCTTTAGTCTGTGATGTGAGTGGTATAAACCTATATAGAATAGCAATTCCTTTAACACTGAAAGAACACTTGTCCTGGTTTCAGCTGAGACAGAGTTTGTTTTCTTCTTAGTAACTGGTACAGTGCTGTGGTTTTTGGATTTCATATGAAGATAATGATGACAACTGTTGTTCTGGCTGTTGCTAAGTAGTGCTCACCCTAAGCCAAGGGCTTCTCAGCTTCCCAGGCTCTGCCAGTGAGGAGATGCACAAAAAGCTGAGGGGGAGTACAGCCAGAACAGCTGACCCGAACTGGCCAAAGGGATCTTCTGTACCACAGAACATCATGTCCGGTGTACACTGAGGGAATTGGCCAGGAGGGGCCGATCGCTGCTTGGGGACAGGCTAGGCACTGGTCAGCAGGGGGTGAGCAGTTGTACTCTGCTTCACTTGTCTTTCTTGGGTTTCATTTCTCTTTCTATCCCCTTTTTGTTACAATTAGTATTATCATTGGTACCACTAACATTTCTATTATTATTATTATATTTTACTTTATTTCAATTCTGAAACTGCTCTTATCTCAACCCATGGGTTTTACCTCCCCTCTCCCCCAGCTTCTCCCCCCACCCCATTCTCCTCCCACCTTGACANCACTTGTCTTTCTTGGGTTTCATTTCTCTTTCTATCCCCTTTTTGTTACAATTAGTATTATCATTGGTACCACTAACATTTCTATTATTATTATTATATTTTACTTTATTTCAATTCTGAAACTGCTCTTATCTCAACCCATGGGTTTTACCTCCCCTCTCCCCCAGCTTCTCCCCCCACCCCATTCTCCTCCCACCTTGACAGGGAGTGAGCAAGCATCTGTGTGGTACTTAGTTGTCAGCTGAGGTTAAACCACAACAAGGCCCTACAGGAGATGTTGGCTTTTCAGTCTCTTCTGATGAAGTTAATAAATACATTAAATAAGACTGAATTGAATGTTAATGATTACTCAGTAAAAGTGAATTGTCTACAATGTTAACCTAGGACTTAATGTCCTTTTCAGATTTAGTTTTTTAAAAAGCCACCACCAGAACATGCACAATGCTTTTCTTACTTGCTAAAACTTACTCGGGAAAAGGTTGCACAGCAGTTGTTTGATCTGTGACAAGCAAGGCAAATTTCTTTTTTCAGGTTTGTTCTTTCTTTCTTGAGGCTATTTGTTTAGGTTTAACAGTTCCCTCCTTTTAGCATGGCTTGCCAGCACCCGGGGTTTTCAGTCACACCCACACTCCCCCCAAACACCACCCCTCCCCCCAACCTTCTTGTCTCCTCGACAACTTTCATTCTTTGCACAGGATTGGGCAATTTGCTCAGTTTTACCTAAGGCAACTTCTCTACAATCAGACTGGGCAGCTTGCTCCCTTTCAAGTTAAGCAACACCCATATAGAAAACAAGTACCAGTACTCTAAAGACTTCAAACTTCTGCATTTCTGATTTAGTGTTTTAGATACCGTAACAACAACTGATGGTGAAAAAAAGAAGGCTGGAGTTAGATCTCTTATTAGAAGCCCCATACTCCCACTCCTCCCTGTAAACAAAGAAGGTGATGAGAATTCTACTCAGCTACTGTTCCCAAACTAATGTCAGCATCTCCATTTTTGGAACAGCCTGTATGTGAGAAATAGTACGTAGCTGTTGACAGGAGAAGTGATATTTTCATTAACGTCATACTAGACAAAAACCATATCATAGCTCTGTGAGAAAGGAGGATGATTCAGGTCCACCACTGTGTTGTGTCGTAATTTCTTTTTGGCTCTCATCCCTTAAAAAAGCTGTGTCACTGGACATTTTTCTATGCATTTGTATGCAAACATAAAGATTCTCCTGCATACCATAGGAGAATAAAGATCTACAATTTATGGCTGCTTCTGGAAAATCCAAGGTTAAAGCTAGCTGAAACACCATTTTATCTATACTGCTGCCCCACTAAGTTTCTTCTAAAAATTTAGGGTCAAGACCTCTAAATTAGGAGCTGCTCCCTCTATTTTACTCATGTTAAATCATTGTACAGTTTTTAGCAATTAGACACTCTTGTCTACAACAGTAGCATAAACTCATATAAATATATTTATATACTTAGAAAAATATATAAATATCCATCAGAAAAATCTATTATCTGCTACCATGCAAACATTTTTTTCTCCTAAATTTAGGTATGAGCATTAGTTTATTATTAATCCTTAGGTAGAGTGCTTCAAAGCATGGAAAAAAAGGGTGTGAACCAAATAGTTTGAATACTGTTACATTCCAATGGCTTTCCAGAAGCTTGCAACAGAATGCAGACAAGCAACATCTTGGGCCTCCCATCTTTTTTTTTACAGTTGTTACTGAATTATCAAAGCAATTAGGATGACTTCGAGGTGTTTGCATGCTCAAATTTCAAAATATTTATATGCAAAGCAATTAATTTCCATACAACATCACGTGAGATTTAGGTCTGTCAACTTCAGGCTTCACACCTGCTACTGAGAACCTGATGCCTTACCTTTGCAGATGTCTCTGAACTTATGCTACAAAGTTCTTTTCACTGTCACAAAATTTAAAAAAATATAGAATTTTAATCCAAGCCAATTTCATTCAAGAGATTGTGTGATTGCATAGCTTTTTAAAGACTATGCTTCAACTCCCCTAAAAGACATGTTCTTCCTCTGCTCTGCTGAAGAACACTAACATACAGTTTCTCACTCATGTCAGTATCATTAGCTATTCGGTTTTGTGCTACATGAAATTGAGCAGAAGTTATATAATTCCACAGCTGAACTCAATAGAATTGGTTTAAGTATTCTACTCAGTGCTTCACACCTACCCCAGATGAACTGTAGAAAACACATTTCACAATAAAGAGGCCAAAAAAGAATCCTTTGGGGCACTTATCAGACCACCAGTTCAAGATGGACTTGTAATGCTGCCAGATTTTTTCATGTCTACAAAGTCTCTTTCTCAAACTCTTCAGTAGCTAAAGTATCAACAGCATCAAGTTTCCAACAGACCACAGCAGTCTATTCAGTAACACTACCTTAGCATTCTGCCTGTGAACTTTGATCCAGATAACCAGTGTTTGGGGTTTTTTCCCCACCTTGTATAAATATTTTCATCTATATGAAGTGTATAACAGTGCTAACAGCTTCGTGGAATTTTCCATCTCCCTAGAGAAGTATAAAAAGCAGAGAAAAATCATGTTCCTAAACAGCAGTTACAGACTGGGGAGAAGCAGAAAATAATTGATAAAGTCAATGAGACACACTGTGATGACTTACAAGCAAGCATGAGTCAGAGATTAGCAATGGCTGATTACCAAAATGGTATTACTTACAAAATTGACTAGATAAAAACACAGGAAAATAAATGAAACTGAGGTCACAAAGGTAAAACCCACTGATCATAACTTTGATCACACTCTCATGATACAAGAAAAGCATTTAGAGGCTAACTAGAGTCAAGTAGTTTTATTACTTAGGATGCCTATATACACATCTTAATGGTATTTATTTAACTACCATGTAAGTAAAATTTTAGAAATATAACACCACAGACAATAAAACAAGTAGCAGCATGAGGAAAAATGTAAAACCTTTTGGAAAAATATTCCAGATTTGGGGGTTTGGCTTTTGAGGCATCTAAGTGAGAGGAGGCTACCTTTACCCCATGACCTTTAAAGATTAAAAGAAAAAAGTTATTGCTGGATAAGGAGACTTTGACATTCCTAGGCTTGTTTATCACAGCCTTCCTGTAGAAAGTTTTCATGACAGATGGGAAAAGGATCATAGAAACTATGTTAGCTCACTCAGACTGCCACTATACTAGCACCAGTGACATCTTAATTTTCTTCTTTTCTGTAGCCACTCATTTTCCTGACAAAAGTAAACTAACACCCAAGAAGAATATGTAATACCATTTATATTGGAAAGAAAACTGAGGAAAGCATTTTCAAGTAGCAACGACAGATAAGAAAGCATATGCAGAAGAAAAATGTCAGCTGGGCACAGCATATTTACCTGAGAAGTTTCCTGGGGAAACAAACAGCAAAGTGATACCTGTGATGTCATGACCTCTGTTCCCAAACTAGTTAGGAGGGCATCCTCCACTTACCATCATTTAGTATTTGCTAGAACTCTCAGGCAACCATTCTACCACGCAAATTAACAACACTGGAGTTGTTAATTTTCTAAGGTATTTTATGTTTATGGAGAACAACTCGATCAGATACTGTAGGGTAAGGTATCTAAATACTTGGGTCCAGGTTGAATAATGCTCTCCCAGTTGCTGACTAGTACAGCAATTTTCACTCCTTTTCGTTAACCACACCTATCCCTCACAAGTTACTTTACTTCCTTTATGGTTTAAATGCCACACAACCTTCGTTCTGAATATCCTTACGGCAAATTTAGCACTAGCGCATGAAACAAATAACACTTGGGGAAAAAAATATTATCCAACGACAGTTTCTCTGGGCTAAAAACTGAGAGAAACTCCAGCACCAGACATCGAGACAGACAACTCTTTCAAAACCCAAGGAGTTACCTCTGACCGAATACAATACTGCACGCACCAAGAGCACTGCTTCCCTTCCATCCCACTGGGATCTCGCTGCTGCTACCGGCAGCGGCGCTTCCCAGGTTTCCGCGGGCCTGCTAGACATGTTCGGCCCCGGGGGCTGTGGGTGGCGGGGACCGGGCACTGCCCCGACGCGAACGCCGCGGCCGCGCCGGGCAGGCACCCCCCCCTCGGCCCGAGGGACTGCGAGCGGCC
>VZRQ01007600.1:883757-903150 GCA_013397975.1 Machaerirhynchus nigripectus | reverse complement strand
CTCCGCCCGCCTCCGCCCGCCTCCGCCCCCTTCCGCCGCGCTCCGCCCGCCCCTCACACGCCCGGCGGCGGCCTAGGGGCCGTGCGCGCACGCGTGGGGAAAGCTGTGCACAGCGAGAGCCTGACTACTTAAAGTTACTCCTTTGTTGTTGTTTTTTTCCCCAAGTTAATAGCAGTCCTGGGGTCTTCCTTTGTTTTGCAAATCGCAGAATCACAGATCGGGTAAGGTTGGAAGGGACCGCAGTAGGTCATCTGGTCCAACCTCCTTGCTCAAGCAAGGTCATTCTAGAGCACAGGGCACAGGATTGCATCCAGATGATTCTTGAGTATCTCCAGTGATGGAGACTCCACAACCTCTCTGGGCAGCCTGTTCCACTGCATTGTCAGCCGCACAATACAGAAGTTTTTCTTCATTTTTCAGGTGGAACTTCCTGTGTATCTATTTCTGACCATTGCCTCTTGTCCTGTTGCTTGGCACCACTGAACAGAGCCTGGCTCCATCCTCTGACACCCTCCCTTCAGATACTGATAGACAATGATGAGGTCCCCTCTCAGCTGTCTCTTTTCAAGGCTGAATGGGCCGAACTCCCTTAGCAGATGCTCCATCTTGACCATCCTTGCTGCACTCCACTCATTGCTCCAGGAGCTCCACGTCTCCCTTGTACCAAGGAACAAAGAACTGAACGCACCAATTCTGATGCAGTTTCACCAGGGCTGAGTAGAGGACCAGAATCAACCACCTCAATCTGCTGGCAATGCTCTTCCTAACGCACCCCAGGACACCATTGGCCTTCTTGGCCACAAGGGCACTGCTGGCTCATGGACAGCTTGTTGTCCACCAGGACCCCCAGGTCTTTCTCTGCAGAGCTGCTTTCCAGCAGGTCAGAGGTAATGATAAGCTTTTACCCCAAAGAGTGGAACCTGATGTATGTCTGTATTTTTTTCCCCTCCTTCATTTCAGTGAAGAACTTGGAAACTGGCAGAAGCACTTCAGGATTAAGGATCATTTTTGGTCATGGAATAGTCAATGGTGAGGCTTTGCTTACTGCATTTTGGGGCAGGGAGGTCGTGCCGACCTATAGGTCAGCATTTTAAATCCTTTTTTTGATCATGTCTAAATTATTCAGTTTCATTTTTTATCCTAAAGTCAGTAGGAATTATAATGCTGCATAAGTTGCACAGCTTTTGTTCCCCAGTTATCTATAAGTGAAATAATAACAGTAACTCACTTTGGGAAGGTCTTGGGACTGTATTGCATTAAAGCTTACTGGTTAAATAATAATGGTTAATGTCCAATGAGACTGCTACTGAAAAGTAACTACTCCAAAGGTAATCAGTTGAGATAAGAGTGCCCCCTGTTTATATCCTGAAGGCAAGTTCATTGTATATGTTGTGTATGTGCAAGATTTTCCCTTATGGACTGTGCTGGGAAGTTAAAATGCTTAAAGTTCATGTTAACTTGGTCTTACTTTTATTCACTCAGGCAAAAACATCTCTATTATATGATCTGTTTATCTGAGCCTCCTTCACTAATGGCAAAAATATAGGATTATTTAAGAAAAACAGTTCTAGTGTACAAAGGTCCTGTGCATTTCTATTGGCATCTGCTTTGCTTCAGGGACAGGAGCAAAGTGCTGAGGGGGAACTAGCTAGAAGGCATCTACTGGACTTACCAAGTGATTGACTTACTCCATTCTGCCTTTTTCTATGTACTTACTTTATTCTATATGTAATAGTCTGTAAATTAATTAGCTGTAGTTCAATACTGTCTTTGTTCCTGATGGGATGGTTAAGTCACTAGTCTTAACAAGTCTTTAACAAGTGTCCAAACGTTGCTTTTCAGCGCTAGAATATAAACGGTTTCTGTCATCGAATTAACCAGATTCAGGGAAGGGAACAGCAATGCTTTTCAAGTATATTGAAATGCTGCCTTCCCTTCACAGGAGGAGAAGGGATGGGATGTACTTGCTGGGGGAGCCACAACTTACATTGAGTATAATTCTGATTTTCAAACTCAGTTGTGCCAAGTTTGTTTTTCTCAGCTCTAAAGCAGTGAACAAGGTGGTGGGTAGAAGGCTTCTTCCAAGAGAAAAGGTTCTTCCAAGCTATTGTTTACACGTCTTCTCTCTCACTGTTTCTTTGTTTTTTGGGTTGGTTTTGGTTTTGGTTTTTTTTTTGTTTTGTTTTTTTTTTGTTTTGTTTTTTTTTTGTTTTGTTTTGTTTTTTTGGGTTTGGTTGGTTTTTTTTTTTTTGGGAGGGTTTGAATTTTTTTGGTTGGTTGGTTGGTTGGTTAGTTTTGGTTTTGATTTTGATTTTGGTTTCCCAGTAGTGTTCCTAAGTAGAAGAATTTGCTTGCTTTGTTTCCTTGTCAGCTTGTGGTTTCTGGGAGAATTTCCTATGAGCATTTCAACTGTGGTGGAACAGTTCCAGAACAATTGCACAGGGAAGTTTGAGTTATATAGATGCTCTCAAAACATTTACAAGTGTGCCTTTGGAAAGCTAGTAAAAATATGTTTTAACTTCCTGCAGACCCATGCTCCTAGATGTCTTTGCTTTGAGTCTATTCACAAGACCACATTTGAATAGTTTATTCTTCCTTATGGTCTTGTGATGCTACAATTTTTTATTATTTTAATAACTTCCATTTGATTACAGTAAAGTTTCAGTGATGCAACTGGTTTTTTCATGGTGGTGAACTTGTATAATTGCCCACCAATTAACTAACTAATGGATCAAATATTATTGATTCAGGGTGAAGACTTACAGATATTTAAACTGCATGGTTCTTGGGCTCTGTTCAGGTACTTCATTCTTTGTACCTTGAACTCCAGCTTACCTTAAGACTGTTGCTGATCTTTGCAGTGAACATCTGTTCAGATTCTGCTTTCCCCTCTTATTTTCAGAATAAATGTGAAATTTTATCTGAGATAGGGGCTTTTTTGTGGAAAATAAACTTATTGTTGGGTAGCTTCAGGATCTTCTGTACGAACCATGCATGCTGAATAAAGGACTTGCTTCATATGCATCAGTGCATTTTCTGAACAGAGGTAGAGGGTATTGCATGAAATATTTCTCTTTCACATTTCACCAGCATGGACATTTTAATAGTGTTTTGACTTCTGTGTTATGTTTGGTTGTCTTGCTTGTTCAGGTGCACTTAAGCTGTTGAAGTGAACAAACAAGCAGACACAGGACCAAGCATTGTGGCCCGTGAAGTTCTCCCTGTGTTTCCTTAGAGAGCCATCTCAGGGCCTCAGCTCAAAATATTCTCTCTGAGGTAATGTGGATATTAGCCAAGCAATGTACTTAGTCTTTGTCAGACAACATTTTTCCCAGAGACTGTTATCTCTTGGTTTGTCTGAACAGGATGTATTCTGAGAGAACAATGGTAACAGAAAGGTAGGTACAGAGCTTGTTATCTGCAGACATCAGAAGGAAACTGACCTGCTTTCCAAAATGTTTATCCTGTAGCTCTTATCAGCTGTAAAAGTGGCTGAGCAGCACAACTGATCTTTTGGAGAAACCAAAGTTCTTCAGCCAGTGAGCATTTCTCTTGGTGACTATTTCAATCTTATACTTGTTCCTGAAGTGTACGTGGCACGATTGATAACCCAAAGCTCAGTAAGAGCTTTGCCCTTTGGATTTGTGCTGGCTGTCAGGTGCCGATCTGGTTGTGTGGCTCCTGCTCTAACACATATACAGGTGTTTACAGGCACAGATCGAAAATCAGCTCGTTCTGTTCTCAGAGAATGGTGAGAGGAGTGCAAGACCTGTATAAGCTAAACAAAGGTTAGCTGCATTTACCTGGGTAGTGGGAGAGAAAATAGAATCATAGAATGGTTTGGGTTGGGAGGGACCTTAAAGATCATCTAGTTCCGGAGATACCTTGCACTAGACCAGGTTGCTCAGAGCCCCATCCAGCCCAGCTTTGAACACTTCCAGGGATAGGACATCCACATCTTCTTTTAAATAAAATACATACTTTGATCATTTTAGAATAGTCTGCTGTTTGTATATTCTTGACAGCTGAGATGCTAACTGTCTCAGCTCTTTCACTGTCCATTCACTTTTATATTTAAGAATTCAAATACCAGAAATAGGTGAGTAAAAGAAGAATAAGCACGGGCTGATGTGATCCATCTGTTAGTTTTGTCTTTGCAAGAAACTTTTCCCTTCCCTAGACAAGCCTGGAAATTAGGGTGCACTCTTTTTTTTAGTGCACGTAACATTTTAAACTGAAATCTTTTTTTTCGTTGTGCATCATAATGACAAAAAGTAATGCTGCAGCTCACTTTTAAACAGCCAGGTTTTTTGTCAGATAACAGAGTTGGGGTCATGCTCTAGACTGCAGGCATTTAAATCAGACAGTTCATGCTTCAAGTCATGCATGGCTGCCACTGTGTCTCAGACTCTATTTCACCACTACAGCGTCCTTCAGTGTCTTGGATACACAGGTATCCTTCAAATATTCTGGTTGGGAACAAAAAATTAACCAAGAGCAACTTCAGGGCGTTCTCTCGGAGAAGGTCAGCATTACTAGAATGTGACAGTTGTTGAACCATGTAAATGTTGTGGCTTCATTCTAGCTAGAAAGAAACCACAGGCAAGGCTGATAGTGTTAGTTAGAATCTTGTGTAAACCCATTTTAAAAGGTAGTTACTATCTAATAATAGCAGCAGGTTTAATGTGGGGGGTTTTTAAGATGTATTAACTGTTCTTGATCAAACTTGGAACAACCTGAGGCTACTGTGACTTAAACAGGAGCCAGGTCAGTTTGCGCTTTATGTTCTTTGTTCTTTCTTCCCATTGCACAAGTGTAGAAACAGATTCAGATACAGGCATCCAGCACTGGGAAGCATCTGCTGGTAAAAGCAGAGGTGAAAATGAGGGAACAGGCCAAGTTATAACAAAAATCTGATTTTGCTGGTGCTGGCCCTGGTGGTGTGGTGGTTAATATGTAACTAACAGGAGAATTAAGCACCTTTTTGAGAGAGAAGAAAGTAACATAATGCCTATGAGCCTTAATAATGGGCATGGATATGTTATACATAGTTACGTATGACTTGTCCTTGCATATATACTAACTTTTTATGTCATAGATATGACTGCCTGTAGTAACTCCTCAAAGCCCTAACCTGGGCTATGTATTAAGCTCTATATGGCACAGGTTTCTCTGAGTTACTTTCTAATCTTAGTTTGGCCTTTTGCCCTTAAAAATTATGTTATTTCATTACAGATCAAATATCCGTCAGTGTTAAGTCTTGACTGTATGAAAAAGGTAGAGCTGAAAATTCCCACCAACACTCCCAAAGGTACTGGCTAGAACATGTAACTGAAACAGTGGAAATAATTAACCAGAACTACCCACCCTAGGATCCAAGGTACAGAGAACTGCACTCATTGTTCTGTTGTCTTGGTATGAGCTGCCATGCCTGCTTTCCTCGCACTAATAGTTCTCTAGGCTTGGGGATTCAATTACTATGATTCCTTGGCCTGAATCCTACTTCTAATGAAAGTAAGCGACTGACGTAGTCTGATTTCAGGTACCCTGCAGCGTACCTGACATTGTGGAATTAAGCTGTCTTATCTTCTACTCTGTACTGCTGGAAAAATAACTGGGAGGTACTTCTGAGCAAATCCTCACAGATGCTTTTTGTGAAGCACTCCCTAGAGACAGCTTCCCAGTGTTGTTAAAATGGGAAAGGGCTGGATGTACAGGCTGGATGTAAGCGACACTCTGCATAAAAAATGCAGCAATGGAATTAAGAACTCTGGTTTACATGGAATCCTGCCTGCATAATTTGAAAAATGTTATCCCCGGTTTTGGCCAGTTGCTGCACCAGTTTATTCCTTACAATAAGTAAACTAATATAATTAACATTTAGAGTGTAGCAGTGTTCTGATGTTCACTGTCTTCCCTACTGATGTTCTTATAATACTTAAAAATCACCAGTTGAAGTAACTTTTAATAAAGTTTGTGGAAGTTTGATACTGCTATTTCACATTTGACTTCCTTGGAGGCAGGGGTTGTGTCCCTGTTCAGTTATAGCAGCCTAAAAAGCTGCACAGTGAGCAGGCAACTGGCTGTTGTCAGTGCTTACATCCCTAACCTTGCCTTCTGGGCATCCTCACACTCTGAAACCCCTCCCTATTGTAAAATGTTGGTTGCATATCTGTGTACTACCATAATAAATATTGCAATTATTCCTAAAGATGTGTGCTGAAAAAAATACAGAAAATTGACAGCTTGAGACTTTCCATAAGCAGAAGTCCATGAGTCTATGAGTTAAGGTTTAACCATAAAATGAACAAGTGAAGAACTCACTGCTGCTATCTGATTCCACAGATCAACTCAAACAGGTAAAAAGGATGAAACTAGGAACAGAAACAAGCAAACACCATGCCATGCAGTTGCTGCTGGAGGCTGTTTCCTGCTTTCTTTCTGGCTCTATGTGCTGTCAAAGATGAGTCTTACTGGCAAAATCGAGTTATAGACAAAAGGTTTAAGACAACTTACCTATTCTTTCACCATGTTCTCCTTATATTGCATCATTATTTTAGGTTTTGGATAAAAGGCAAAACCATAAGTATCTTGGGAAAGTATCACTGTATGTTTGTTTACTCTCTTCTGATACTAAGAGTACTGGGCTAGAAGGAGCCATAGACAAATACAACATAAAACTTATATAAGTCATTCTTAAAACTTAATCTACCCTTTTACATAACAGCTTTAAGGAGTCAGATTGCTAGTTCTGCAATTGCACGCAGTCAGAATGATGACTAATTTACTCGTAGCATACTTTACTTCTAATATGCAACCCCACTTTCAAACCTCCACATTCCTTGCCTTGGATTAATGGACATTGGTCATGGCATATTGATCCCTTCCATCACAGGCTGCTGATTTCAGTGACAACTGGTGGCTTCCTTCTGCATCATGTCTGCACATTACAGGTGAAGATACCTGCCAAGTGGGATGCCATCATGAAGTGCAGACAGCAGGTAGCTTCAGTGAGTGATTCAGTGAGGCACCTTCTGAAGACTCAGTTGTGAGCTGTCCTTTGCCCATCTTGTGATGTTTCTGTCAGGTTTTTTTTTTTTAAGAGCAAGGCAGTAAGCAGTGATTAAATTGCTGGAGTTAAGGACATTTTGTAACACTGCCTTGGGAGACAGGTGCGAGCACTAGTTGGCATCAGTGTTTATGCTGGTATTTCCTAATAGCTCATTTGAAATTCAGGTTTTGAAGAACCACAAAGATTGTACAATACAGGATATATATAACTTGGGTGGGAAAATGTTTTGGATATCTTAATATTTTTGACTAATTATAAAACCTAGTTTTGACAGAGAAAATTGCTTAAAATGAATATTGAGTCAAATGGGGAAAAGGGGAACTTCTATTGACAGCACTATTAGAATGAAAAAAATTCTTGTGCAGTTCAGCAGCCAAATCATCATTCTCTATTTTTCTTGGTTTTGTTAATCTTTCGGATGGGGATAAGCGTGGGAAAACTTGATGGGCCAAGAACTTCTAAGATCTGGGGAACATAAGCTTGATAAAATAGACTATTTCATATGGAAGGGACCTACACTGAGCATCTAATCCAACTGCCTGACCAGTCCAGGTCTGGCCAAGTTAAAGCCTGGTATTACGGGCATTGTCCAAATGCCTCTTAAAAACTGACCGCTTGGGGCATTGACCACCTCTCTCGGAAGCTTGTTCCAGCATTTGACCACCCTCTCAGTCAAGAAAAGCTCCCTAATATCCAAACTAAACCTTCCGTGGTGCGGCTTTGAACCATTCCTATGTGTCCTCTCACTGGATACCAGGCAGAAGAGCTCAGCACCTTCTTCTCCACTGACCAGCTGGTGATGCTGTGTTTGATGCATCGCAAGATTCCAGGGCACACTGCTGACTCCCACTGAGCCTGCTGCCAACCAGATCCCTGACTGCAGGGCTGCTTTCCAGCCACTTTCCTAATATATACTTGTGTCCAGTGTTATTCATCCTAGATGCAGAATCTGGCACTTCAGCTTGGAAAATTTCATTAATTGTAGCCCAATGCTCCAATCTATGTAGATCTCTCTCCAAGGCCTCTTGTCCCTCAAGAGTCAGCAACACATCCCGGTTTGGTACCATCAGCAGACTTGCTAATGGTGCATTCAACTCCTGCATCCAGATTGTTGATAAATGTACTGGACAGAACAGGCTCTGGAATTGAACCACAAGGAGTACCAATGGTATTCCTCAACTGGTGCCAGTTGCCAACCAGAGAGATACAGCTTCATTCACTAGAACCCTTTGAGCTCTGTCCTTTGGCCAGTTCTTCACCCAGAGCACCATGAACCTGCTTATCCCACAGTTGGGCAACTTGTCCAGAAGGATGCTCTGAGGGACAGTATCAAAAGCCTCACTAAAATCCAGAAAGAATGTAACCAGCAGGACCAGGGCAGTGATTTTTCCCCTGTACTCAGCACTGGTAAGGCCACGCCTCGAACCCTGTGCCCCATTTTGGGCCCCTCACTATGACAAGGACATTGAGATGTTCGAACATGTACAGAGAAGGTCAACAGAGCTGGTGAAGGCTCTGGAGCACAAGTCCTGTGATGAGCAGCTGAGGGAGCTGGGGTTGTTTAGTGTGAAGAAAAGGAGGCTCAGAGGGGACTTTATTGCTCTCTACAAGTATCTGAAAGGAGGTTGTAGGGAGGTGGGGATTGGTCTTTTTCCTCTGGTAACAAGCAACAGGACAAGAGGAAAAGGCTTCAAGTTGTGCCAGAGGAGGTTTAGATTGGATATGAGGAAAAGCTGCTTCACTGAAAGGGAAGCACTGAACAGGCTGCCCAGGCAAGTGGTGTAGTCACCATCCCTAAAGGTATTTAGAAGATGTGTGGATGTGGCACTTAGGGACATGGTTTAGTGGTGGACTTGGCAGTGCTAGCTTAACAGTCGGACTTGATGATTTTTGAGTTTTTTTCCAAGATAAATGATTCTATGATTCTGTCCTTTTGCTGGGATTTTTAATTACGTGACCTCGCTTTTTCGTGCTGGGGAGGGATTGAGCTGGGGTGAGAAGACTTCCAAAGAAGCTATTAAATAAGGGTACTAGATACTTAATGAGACCTCACTATATAGGCAAGATTTTTTACTGAATAGGAACAATCTCTTTCCTACAAGATCATTTTTTCTCCCTTCATTCTGGTCTTGTAACTTCCTCAGTAAATACAAGTGGGTTTGCACTGCCTGTTCATAGACTTAAAATCTGTCTCAAAAGCCTGGATTAAATGTTATTTGATATTGCTATAAAATCTACTCAGTGAAACCTCTAATTTGAACACAGCTTTATTTTTATGCAAGTTTTAGAATTCCAGTAGTGTCTCTCAAAATTTCTGTTTTGAGAATTCTGATGGCAAATCTAAGCTAAATGACAACATGCCTTCCTTAGTTTACCAGACCAAATCATCCTATTGCCCTGAAGACTAAAAGTGGAAAATGACTGTGTAATATGCATGCAATAAGTATACCAGTGTAAACCACACTGTAGTGACAGTTCTGCCCAGGGTATCATGGTCATGCTGTTTAACTGGGGCTTATTTTTATGTTCTTCTGGTTTCAGTTGTGATTGCTGATGATGTTAGTATCCCCAGCTGCTTCCCCAACTCCCTTCATTGGAGTATTTTTTTTGCCTTTAGATCTTTTATTTCAGCTCTTAGGAATCCAACCTAGTTTCAGAGATAGATGAGAGAGAACCTAGCATTAAATTCTGGAATAGGTGTGTGTTGGTTTTTGGTTTGTGTTTTTGTTGATTGTTTTTTGCTGTTTTGGATATTTTAGGAAGCAATCCCTCCTTCCAAACTTCTGCTTCTCTAACTACCACAGGCTTGTACACAGATGGCCTTAGAAACTGAAAGCATTCAGTTGCACTGAAAATAAAGATCAGCATCAGGAAGTACGTTGTAAACTGCAGAAGTCTATGATGAAAAGCTTTCTTAAATTTTTATCAACCTAAATAACTGTCCTGGGATGAGTACATTTTCTTCTTAGTAACTGGTACAGTGCTGTGGTTTTTGGATTCCATATGAGAATAGCGTTGACAACACACTGATGGATTAGCTGCTACTCACTAGCCCTTACCCTAAGACAAGGGCTTTTTGGTTTCCCATGCTCTGCCATGAGAAGCTGCACAAAAAAGTGTGAGTATGGCCAGGACAGGTGATCCAAACTGGCAAAAGGGATATTCCATACCATAGAATGCCATGCCCAGTATTTAAACTGGAGGAGTTACCTGGAAGGGAGCTGATTGCTGCTCAATGATGGAATATTGTGCATCACTTTTTTCTCTTGGATTTTACTTCTCTCTCTCCCTCCACTTATCATTACTATATTATTAGCGCTTTTTTTCCCAATTATTAAATTACTCTTATCTCAACCAACAAGGTTTGCATTTTCTTTCCAATTCTCCTCCCTGCCATGATGGGGGTTGAGGGGAGTGACCATACAGCTGCACAGTATCCAATTTGTGGCTGGTATTAAACCACAACAGTAACTGTTTTCATTTGCCCTGGGATACACGGGAGAATCCTGATATAGAGTTCTTGAGAGCCTTCCTAGCTACCCTGCTTAAAGCATTTGTTCTGAAGGCTATGTGCCTTCTGCTGCTCCACTCATCTCTAATGTCTGACCTAACATCTTATTTAAATGCTTATTGGACTGGGTCTGGCGATCACCTTGTGAGCACAAAGGTAGGTACGTCTTTGCTTATTTCTCTGGTTAGTGATTGGCTCTAAGGCTCTAATGGATAAACGCTGGAGGACCAAGTTACAGCAGCTTCCTCTTCTGCAGCTGTACACCTTGCTCTATGCTACATACCTTGTTTCCTGTGTGCAGCAGCAGAAGTGATGGTGTCTGTATCTATCTAGCTCCATTTCCTGTTAGTTCAGTCACAGAACCCATCCTATGTTTGCCTAGTGGATGAGTTGCAGCTCTTAAGGCACGAGTAGAGTCACCTGCGCCTTCTGTTCACTCTCCTCAGAGATGAGAACCTCTGGGCTCAACAGGGGCTGTGTACATGTGAGGATATGAAGAGCAACAGGCAGGTGTAAAGTGTTAGCACCTGGAGCTGACAGAGTTGGTTTGTTTTGGTAAGAGTGTTTAGTCCCCACATCTTGTTCTATTTTTCTCCTAATCTATCAGCTTCACTGCTGAGCTGGTTTGTATACGCTGAGTAATGTTTGTTGACCAAAGATTTTTTATTTCTATGAAGGTATCACTGAGTTATCTGGTCATACTTATTTATTCTCACATTCGTTATCTTAAAAACATAGTGAAAAATCAAGTAAAGTAACATTTTTCATCTTTGGTTACATAGAAGCAGTAGTAGTGCATGCTCAGGTATCTTGGAGTGGCTAGATGGCGGACACTTCTGTAACTGCTTGATAATTTTTATAGTAGAAAGTGGAGGAAATGAGATTTTTGGTGAAAGAGCTTGACTTATTGCACTACTGGAAAGAACAGGTCCATGCAAACCAAACAAGCAGTGGTACTGGCATGGTCTTTGTCTGACCAGTGAGATAATCTTGTGAGGGCTTGCACTAACTGTGTAAGATATTGTTGGTATTAAATTTGGGTGAAAAGTGCATGGTCAAACATCCTCATTCATCAGAAAGAGACTGAACTGACATTATTAAATCCTTTTAGTGCATCATTTTTGCAGTTGTGAATGTCTTGAAGTATTTATTAGGAAAAGAGGATGCAGTTCTATCTTCATGAAAAAAATTTAACAAAGCATTGAAGCACAGACTTGAATCCTTTGGGAATTATTTAAGGGCTCAGAGCAGTAAATCCCATTATTGAGGATTTACGAGTAGATTAGATAACCACAAGAGGTCACGGTTGCTTCACAGATATAGGAGAGGAGGTTATGTGTGAAAACCTTTCCTCTTTAGAGGAAAGCTGCCCAAAAAAGAAGATTGTTCCTACTTCATGGAAAAAAATTAGCTTGACGTGAATTTCCAATGTGAAATGCATGCGAAAGTAGGCATGACACAAGGGAAAAGAACAGTTTGTTAAAGGAAAGAGAGTCTAAATTCTGCTTTGTATTGGGCTATTTGTAGAATTTTTTAAGTGGTTCTCAGCTTGCTGAAGACAATCCTTTTGTAAATCTATTATTCCATAAGATTAGCCAAGGAATTGATTTGATCCTGAGTATTTCAAATGGTATTTTGAAGATCTATTTGATATCTAATCTAGTTGTCATACTTCCTGCATTCTAAAGCAGTTGCCTTCTGAAGCAACCACTTTAGAAATCTAGTATGGGTAGTAAAATGGGTAGTAAAAGTAGCCATTTTCACTGTCATTTCACTGTTAATAATTTTCTGTTGTTTCTATATCTTGTGAGTATATCACATGAATAAAAGTTTCTTTTACTTCATTTGAAATCTGCTTGCAATACCTATTTAAACTCCAAACGTGGAGCATGATTTAGTTAAATCTTGTCTGTAACTTCAGTTTTCTTCACTCAGTAAGTAAACAAAGTTATCTTTAAGGGAATCCTTTTCAAGTTGATGAGTTCAGCTAAATCCATTCTAAGACAAAAAGGAAAAAAAAACCCAAACCCTTTGTTTGTGCAATTACAGGTTCCTAGCTAAGTCTGTATTAATTCCTTGAATCAAAAAGCCTTCATTCAGATCTGATCCTCAGAATGAAGTAATAGTCATAAGTACTTACCCACATACCCACTCCCATTTATTGTAGTGCTTCTTCATGGTTATATAGAAGTTTATCCACCACTAAAATCTGTGTTATGCCTTCATGCACTTCAGTTGGAAGCTACCTGGAAAATGCTTTTACTGGACTGTTTTACTTTTTAGATTGACCAGTTACAATTTACACTTCTGCCCCACCTTGGGCCCTTGGTGAACAGCAGTCTGGTGCAATGAGCTTGATTTGTTGGAGCCAGTCTCAAACAACAGCAATGCTGGAATTCCTACACTTGATGAGTGTGTTCTCCAGATGTGATCTGGTGCAGTTCCAACACTACTTCAGCAGAAGAAATGGATCTCCTTGGATTACAACGTACATATCCATGCCAGGGAAACATTTTGGAAACCTGAAATGTGTTATCTACTATCCCCTCTCCATGCTGGAGAACTGGAAGAGAGGCCTCTGTTGCTGAAGCAGGACTGCAGCAAAGCCAAATAAAGTCTCTAGGGCCATAAAGGTACCTTGCACTACTTTATCTGCTAAATGGGAAGGTGGACTGAACAGGAACCATCTGTGTTACATCAAGCCTTTACTTGAAAGTTGTGGGAGCAAAAGTCACTGGGCAAGGGAGTCTCCAAGCTACCAGGGCCTCTTTGATTTACAGGCACTTGGAGGGTATGACCAGATCTGGAAACCAACTAACTTCCATCACTCCAGGTAAGGAAGCATCTTCTGGGCCCTTGTCTGTTCTTTTTTTAGGTTTTGGATTGTGCTGAATGAGCAGAACCACCAGGTCTTCAGGCTTTTGACAAAGGGAACTTTTCTTACACAGACATGCCTTCTGTTGTGCCTCTGGGCTACAGAGGTGTTTGAGTACATCCTGCCTTACTAGAGCAAGGAACAGGGCCGTGCTTCCCTGGGCTGCTCTTGTTTCCTCTGGTCTTACTGAGTGACATCACACAGAAAAGTGCTCTTTTTTTATCTTTCTCTTATTCCGCCAAACTTATGACACTCCCATGTAAACTGTACTTGCAAAACAAGTACACAGATACAGTTTGAATCATGAGACTTCATTAAACATAGAGTACTGAAGCTGGATGGAATACAGAGCCACACCCCTTCCCATCTCTAGCTGTCACATGTTGAATCTTAGCTCCTGGATCAGCATTTACAACATTGAACTTCAGCTTGGACTCTCATGGAAGCATCCACCTAATCTGTCTTGGCTCATTGCCACATCTAGTTCATAATGCCAATGGCTTTTGTGTATAATAAGGTGTCGGGGTATACTTGGTGGAAAAGATGATTGAGCTTTCCAGTTGGAGGTTGCCTGTGAATTGAATAATGCTGAGTAACAACCAGTAATGTTGACTAATGACTACTGGGGCAGTTACCTAGTCTCATTCTCTTGTCTAGTCAGGGTATGCAATCTCTGGAAGCAGATTAGGAGCATACTCTCTTTTTTCTCCTCTTGGAAATGGCAGCAAGGAAAAGTGAATATGCATTATTATGGAGTAAAGGACAATACTGTTCACTTGACCTTACGGATCACTTCATCCACTGAGAGTTGAGGAAAGACAAGTATGAAAAAGGCTGATGAATATAATTGTCAATTGTCACCACCCTTTCTTGGGCTCTGTATGCCCAGTCTCGGCAGTCAATTTTCCATATGCACCTTTTCTTCCTCAGTGATAAGTTTCTATACCCTCTAACAGGCCTCCATTAGTGGCAAAATACCAGAATCACTTTCTGACTAAATGCACAGCTCCTACTATGGTCAGATGATCCTTGTGGTCTTCAACATATTCAGGAGTGCTTGATTTCAGACTTATGCATAATTGCATGTACCTGTGTCTGATTTAATAGCAACAGTGAAGTATTGCCAGTGGTTCACAGCAGCCACAAGATAATGCAACATTCTTGTTGATTTAGTACTGGCAGAAGAGAATGAAGAAGAAAATAGAGAAAAAACCCAAAAAACCGAAGGAAATAAAAAGAAAGGCATCTCATTGATCCTGATGTTTTTGGAAAGGTATGTTGACACTTTCTGTGGTTTCCTGTGTTATCACCTGCAAGTGGTAGTTGAGTCTTCTGAATGGTGGATGCTCCCTCCTAAGCAAAGGGGGGACCCACAAACCAGATGCAAAGCAGTGACCTCTGATCCTATGTTTCATTATCGAAACCCTCAGCTTCCCTCTTCCGTGTCTTTCACGGAAACTGATAAATCTTCCTTAGTGCTGAGGGGGAGGAGCGAACACAAACTTCCCACCCTGAAAGTCTTGGCAGTTTCCTGGATTTTCAGTGTAACTGCCTGCCAGCAGTAATTGTTCTTCTTGTGGATGCAGACGCCTAGGAAAATGTGTTTCTGTTTCTCTGCAGCTCTGTCACTAGAAAAGAGCTAGTAAAGGAGCTACGTGTGCTACATTTTTAACCCTCCTTGTGGATTCACACTGATGGTTGTTACATACTTTGAAATGCAGACGTGTTCTCATGTTTAGGACTTAAATTCAAAGAAGTAAATGCAGCCTAGGAACCCATCAGTGTAGGGAAGCAAATATTTTCCTAGAAGTCCAGAGTCCTCTTGTTTAAGAGGTAACAGTTCACCTGCAGAGCTCTGGTACCACAAGGGAGCTGCACACCCATGTGCAGCACAGTTGATAACGCCAGTGCACTTATGGTAAACCTGCAGTAGATAAGGTGCTGTGCTGTATATGACAGCAGAAGGATTGTTGTGTTCCATTGACTAATTACAGAGGGAGCCCATCCCTGGTTCTAACAAAAGTATAGCATGTGTTTTCATATGTGTTGATTTGATTTATTTTCTGTTTCTTTTTCCTTATTAGCCCATTTGCATGGAGCTCCAGAGGAGCTGTGTCAGCTGGCAGACATCCAGAAGCTGAGAAAGGAGAAAGCAATAGAAGACTACAAAATGAATGAGGATGGTCTTTTGGTCTAACCATGGAATTTAATAGAAAGAAACCATCCACAGAAGGATGGAAACTACAGAGATGAGGTGTATTGCTTTCCCACAAAAAATAGCACGGCCTCAAATCACATCCTTCAACAATCAGGAATGTACTTTGTCAAAAATAAAATTCAAAATTCAAAAAGCAAAATTCACATGGTAAAATCTGTGGAATGACCTTAAACTGACCTTAGGCGGACTGTATGAATTTAATTTCTGACACAGGCGACTTGATGAGCTTAGACTGGGTGTTTGGAGACATCCAAGAGAAAAAAGGGGCTATTTCCCTTGCAGAGGTTTCAAACAAAAGCTACTGGCTTTGCAGTGACAGGTAATTCAACATTCCATTGTCAAATGGACATAATGATGGTCTGTCTTTTGGAGGAAATTCCTGCTATGTCTGACTGTTCTTCTCTAGGTCTGTTTTTGAGATCCATTTTTCCCAAGAGCTATTTTTGATTTTAAAAGAGTGACTTTTATTTTTCTTGCATGGTTATCAGACTACTCTTAAACTGCATTGGTTCTTTCGTTAACTGTTGCAGATATGTAAAATTCTCATTAGAGCAGCTTGCTGCTGAAAGTTGCAGACCACCACCACCACCACCGTTGTTTGCCAGACCTGCTGCACGCAGCTCGTGTGGATAAGGCTGTAACAACACTCTGTGTGTCTCCAGACAAGTGTGTGGAAATAGCAGTTTAGGAGGTGTATAGCAGGCCTTCCCCAAGCAAAATAAGGTATTAAGGCAAAACTACTATTCTGCCATAGGACGAAATTAAATGTAGGCCATGGCTGAGTCTTGGAACAAGTTTTCTGACATACCAATGAACACTGATGAATGTAGAATGGAAAAGGTCAAAGGTCACTGTGCCAACCACACCGCAGTCCAAGAACAATCTGGGCATCAGGCTGCAAAGGTGGGAATGACAGCAGGTTGGAAAGGATGTGACATCTGCATGTCAGTACATGCCAATACCTGTTTGAGTTGGTTTTCTTTGGATGTAAATTGGTGTGACTGTGTTTATGATGTATCTGCACATTTTAAAAACTATTTTTAGGGAAAACATGTTGGCTTTCTGGTGTGTTGGGTTTTTTAACCTCTCCCCATAAAGTACTAGACCAGCAGTATTTAAATAGGTCTTTATTTGAAACTATAGGTTGGATTTGCTCACTTCTCGACAGAAAAACTGTCAAGGTTTTCTCTTTGACATTTAACTGAAACAAGATTTTTCCAAGCAGTGATGGGTTATCACACATCAGTGGGGTACACTGTGGAACACGCAGGCTCTTCTGTCAGAGACAGATCAAGAGCACTTAGGTTATATTTCCACAGCCAAAATCATCTGGGTCCACCCAGTCCTATTACCAGACAGAAAATGGTGATACATCAGATAATGGAAGGAGGGAGGGAAGATGAGCTGGAATATGAAGGCATCAAGTCTGGGATATAGGAGTGGTATGGAATGTCTCTACAGGACACAAAGTACTTGCTGAGGCCACCGTTCTTGGTTAGAGACTGAGCTGCTTTCTCAGCCTCTTCCAAGGACTGAATCTCTGACTGGAATGGCATTATCATGGAATAAGTATTTCCAAGAGGGACTTTCACAGTCTAATTGCATCTGTGCCACTATAATGATTCAAGTAGGTAAATATGGGTGCAGCTTTCCCTTTTGTTCTCTTTTGGGAATGGCATAAAAAAAGAAATATATTGGAATGGAGTCATCACTCACTGATGCACAAGACTTAAAATTACTATTTCTTAAAGAAGGAAAAAGGGGTTATTTTTTTAATGGTCCATCAGCCATAGTGATGCTGCCCAGTGCCAACTCTAAGCATGGTACTAACATGTAACCAAATCATGCACGTTTCCCCAAGGACACAATTCCTGTTTGTAGTTAGGGATACAATTTGCATCACTAGTTAAGGATAGCTCTAGTGAAGTTTTACTGGGGCAGTAGCAATGGTCTTATTTTTATTTACTAGTAACTGTGTCTGGTGGTTTAAGCCCAGCTGGCAACTAAGCACCATGAAGATGCTCCCTCCCATTCTGCCCCAGTGGAATGAGGCAGAGAATCAAAAGTAAAACTTGTAGATTAAGAACAGTTTAATAATTGAAAACAAAGTAAAATGTAGTAATAGAGTAAATAATAAGAATGATAAAAAGGGAAAGAAAAACAAGTGATGCGCAATACAATTGCTCACCCCACGCTCACCAATGCCAGATCCCCTTCCTGAATCCAGATGGGTCTCACTTCCAGGTAGCTCCCCTCAGTTATGCTGAGAATAATGTTCTATGGTATGGAATATCCCTTTGGTCAGTTCGGGTCAGTTGTCCTGGCTGTGCACCCTCCCAAGATTTTTTTTCCTCCTCAGTGGTAGAGGATGAGACACAACAAAAAAGTTCTTGACTTTGGATAAACACGACTTAGCAAAACTCAGAACACCAGTTTTTTATTTTGAATGCAAAACTCAGCACTGTCCCAGCTATTGAGAAATTAACTCCATCCCAGCCAAAACGAGGACACTGGTTAGAGTCATGAAATACAGATTTTTATCGCTATGCAGGTGATCTGCTGTACGTATACTAGTTAATGGGTTTTGGGAGGCAGCGGTGCTGAACAGCTGTGGCCACACCGTGTTTACACTGCAAAATATCTTCGCAATTAGCTTTCAGGCCTATTTCGTCCAGAGCTCCTCCGATGCAACTCTTAGTGCATGACAAAGCGAAAGCGGTAGAACGCAGGCAGCCTCACCAAATGCCCCCATGTGTTAACCCTGACGGCACCCCGGTTCCAGCGCCGCCAGCCCCTCACCGCTCTCGTCAGCTGCGGGGGCTGCCAGGCTGCCGTGGGCGGCCTCCGCGACACCCACAGACTCACAGCACCGGCTCCCCGCCCACCCCGGGCCCGGGGCCGGCAGCGAGACGATCCCGGGGCCCCGAGCGGGGCCGAGCCCACCCCGCGCCCCCCGCGGCGCCTCAAGGGCGAGCGGCCGTCACTTCCGGGACGCACCCACCTCCCCGCGCCTGCATCGCGAGACCCCGCCCCGCCTCGCGCGAGACTCGCTGGCTCACCCGGCCGCCTGGCCGAGTCCCTTCGGCAATTTCCGTCACCTCCAGACCCTACCAATCGGCTGCGGGAGCGCATCGATGAGCAAGGGCCCCCCGCGGGGTTCCTGCGGGGCCGAGCCCCGCGGTGCGGGCGTGGGGTCCGTGCTGCGGCCACGGCGGCGCGGGCGGGGCGGTGGGGCCCAAGCACAGGGCCACAGCGCCGGGGAGGCATGCGGGGTTCGATTGATCAGGCCTGGGCATGGCGCCTCTCCTCCCCCCCGCCATGGCTCCCCGTGTCCCTGCTCCTCTCCTCTCAGTGAGCGAAAGTGGCCGCCGCCGCCGTCCCAGCGCCCGCAGCAGCCGCCTCCTCCTCAGCACCAGCGCGGGCGCCATCTTGGCGAGGCAGGAGCCGGGAGCGCCCCGCGGCAGGAGACAGGCAACGCCAGCCCCGGCAACGCGGGGCGAGAGGCCGGGTGGAGCAAGCGGGGGAGCGAGCCCGGGAGACCCCCCCAGCCCCCCGCCGCCGCCGCGTCGCCGCCGGGCCCGCTACCCAGGTGAGCCACCGCGGCCACTGCGCAAGGGCACGCCGGGCCGGGGGTACTGGAAGCGGCAGTGGGGACGCCGGTTGGGCAGGCCGCGGCTTCACCCCCCGCGCCGACCGGCGGCCGTAGCAGCCGGGCCT
>VZRQ01007600.1:805704-883469 GCA_013397975.1 Machaerirhynchus nigripectus | reverse complement strand
GGCCTCCGCCCCGGGAGCCGCGGTAGGGCCGAGCCGCCCCTGTGCGTGAGGCCGCGTGGCGCGGCGCTGCCCGCAGAGCCCGGCGGGGCGAGGGCCGGGGCTGCCCCAGCGCCCCCGGAATAGCCACCGGCACCTGCAGGAAGGGGCCGCCTGCCAGACTCGTGGCGTTGTTGATGGAAAGCGTCTCCCGGGTGTACGTGAAACGTAGTTCAGTGCTGTGTTCGCGCTGGTGAATGCGCAGTTCTTTAAAGCTACGCTGTAAAGTCTGCTCCTGTTTGACTGCAGACAGGTAGCCTAGTGCAATTCTGTGTGTGACTCAATACAATTTCTGTTCATGATTTAGCGTTATACGTTTTTATGCTGTTGCCGGTCTTCTGTGGAAAATTTCCCCCTCTGCGGTGTTGCAGATAATAAATAAATTACTTAGTTTAATTTCGCCTTTGCATGAAGAAAATGGTGCCAGTCAGGTTAATTTTTTATAGTGAAATGTGTATAATTGGAATTTTAGTTTCCTCTCTTGCAAACAAATCTGTATGATTTGTAAAGCACATCTGATACGCCTGTATGTATGTGACCAACACATTTTTTAACTTACACGAATCGTTTGTTGTTACTCCTTTAGTGTGTATGTGTAAGAGTGTCGTGACACCAAGAGGTTGATAAGATAGGGAAAAGTACAAGAAATAGAACTGTAGCTTGAACCTTTTTCCACTCCTAAAGGATATTGCCTATAATTCTTGTTTATTTCTCACATGTATATTGTTGAAATTACGGAAAATACTGCCTCCTATTTCTTGACGGTTCAAATGAGCAAGTTTTGTTCCATTTGGGTATAACATAATAAGCTGTAAATTCTGTAATAAGCATGCTCTTTAACAGGCTACAGTACATGCTAGAGATTGGTTTAGCTGGAAAGTCCTCTTAGAGGTTTTTTTGGACATAGTTCCCTTTTCGTGGTCTGGGGTGGAGGGAGCAAAAACCAAACAAAACTGAAAATATCCATGCAGTTGTTATTTTGTGTGCACGGAGAGTGGCAAAGTGTGAGGGGTAACTGTTGGTGCTACTGTGTAGAGCGGAGAGTATAAATTCATTGTCAGAGGCCTCCATAAATACTATTAACTGCACTTTTGGGACAAGAATTACTCTTATTGAACAATTAAATAGTTAGGTTTGTTTTTTTGTTAGTTTAAACTTGGAAGTAGAGTTCTGACTTGACAACTTCTGTGTTCAGTATGTTTAAAGGTATTCTGCTGTTTACTATGTATATGCTTCTGATACACTGCTGTATAGTTTTTAAATAATAAATTAGGCCCTATCTGTAACTGGGGTTTTTTGGGAATTGGAAAATCCAGAGCCAGTGGCTCACTGGCTCTCCTGTGTATTTAAAAGTGATTAAAAGGTGGAACACAGGTCACTGAAATGCTGTCTCATTCCTTGGAAAACAATATGAAACCTTACGAAAAAAGCAAAACAGCAAAGTAAGGCTTCTAGTTTACCTAGATTTTGTTACTCAGAAAAGCAATTAAAATGGCTTTTTAAAATTTAAAACTCAAATGATGTGAATTCAGACTGCAGTTGTATATACATGATTTTTATTTGTTCAACCTGAGGTTAGTGGAGGGCTTTAGGTTCATGTGAAATGTTGTATTTGCTTTTTTAAAAGCCATAGTGTCTTACATATCCAAGTTCTGTTTAGGACACTCCCGTTAAAAAAAAACATATGGGAATTATGTTTTGCTCTAGAATGTGGTATATAGCTCTAGGAAATTGTTGTTAGTGTAACTATACATTTACCAAAGCCAGCTAAAATGTGAGTGGGGAAAGGAGAGCATGTAATTCTCCTTCAAGCAAAATAGTTCTTCAAGTTGTTTATACCATCACAATTTTCTCTATTGGAGATTATATGCATATAAAGAAGTCTGACAAAAATATGCCTAGCTGCTATTACTGTGCTAGTGTATGTTTTCCACACAGACCTTGACTGAATGAATCCTCTGTGTATATATATATATTTGTGTCAGGATTTATTCTGGATATGTTACCACTGAAAAATTTCATAGCATTAACAATTCTGCTGCTCCAGTGAGAGTTGTATGTCTCAATTCTAAATTTTTTCAAGAAGGAAAAGTATTTTAGGTGTTTGTATCAGTTTAGAAAATCTGTCTTAATAAGTTGGTGTCAAATTGCAAAGCACAAAAAACCCACGTGTGGGAAAATCCCAGAAAACTGCTAAAATTGCAAGGCAGCTAAGGTGGCATAGAAGACTGTATTCTTGTCCAGTTTTTAATCCTGGATTATGGATAAAACCTTCAGTGCTATAAATAAATGAGGAATACCTAATTTCTGTGATTTCAGGTTTTGTCCACATGGATATTTTGTCAGTGTGCTTACAGTGATGGGATGGAGTAGAAAAAAGAAACTACTTCTTTGGGCTGAAATACTGAAACAAATATTGGTGCTCACCTGGCAGCTGGTCACACTGTGTATCCATGCACTTCATGTGTGGCTGGTGAGACTGAATTAGTTTTACCTCCCTGATTTGCCTTGCGTTTATCATAGGCTAAGAAGAGGTGCTGTGGATTAGATGCAATCCAGTACCTTTTACTTCCATGGCAGCTTGTGTTTGTGTATGTGCCCTCAGCTAGGAGTGGAGTTGTTACCATTATTTGCTATGATGGTTGATGTTAGTCATAAAGAGCAGAAAAAGTAATCCTCTAGGCCTTATCTGAGGTGTAGAGGTGGCAGCTGCTGAAGGGAAAAAATGCAAGAAACTCCTGGATGAAAAAGTACTGCTTCAAACAGCTCTGCAAAGCAAACCCCATCCAGCTTGCAGCTAGGCACAAGAGGCAGATTTTGCAGTTGCCACTTACAGGGTTCCTGTTTGGTACCAGTAAGAAAAGCTGGGTGGACTTCCGTTCAAAAATACGCAGTGGATATTTGTTTAAATTGTCAGAATCTCCTTTTTAAGCTCAGCTGCTTCAGGAGACCACGGTTTTGCTGTTTGGTTGGTGCAGGTCAGTGGGCATAAAATTTAGAAACCTTGTTACAAGACCTAACTGCTCTCAGAAGATGTCCTTGGAGGATTCTTCTCCAGTGCTGGGTGTTTACTGACTGGATGCTGTAATGGGCAGACTTGAAAAAACAAGAATGAGGGAAGAAACCCCACACATACATTAACACTGAGCTAAGCAATGAGATTTAAAACAAGATAAGGAAGGCTCTTTCAGAACTGAACTTGGATATCAAAAAATTACAATTATTATTGAAGTTATTTTCATGAAGTTATTACATTCCTGCTGATATTTTACCTGTGCTTTTACTAATTCAGTGGTCCACATGGTACAATTAAATGGCTTCAGCGTGAACTTCTGATTAAGAATGCTACAAGATTCAAAGTGCCAGCCAGGCAGTGCAGAAGCTACTTGTTTCCAAATGCTGGTTTTCTAAAGTATTAGAACTCCAGGGGAAAGGAAGGGAGAAAGCAAATAGCTATTGAATTTGATACTGAAACTTAACTTAAGACTGGTATTTATCAGTAGGAAACTCATAATGGCACAAGGATTACTCTGCAGCTTCTGCTCATTTTACCACTGTAACATATGAGTATTTACCTAAATGTTACCATCAGTAATGAAATATTTTCAAAAATCTGTGTTTCGTCCTTAAACTGAGTAGGCAAAAGGATAGATTTGTTTCCAAAATGTCAAAGAAAAGTGGAATGAATGTCATCACCATGTAAATGTGCTGAAGCAGTATGTTGGTGATGTCGTAAACAGTTACATACATTAGCGAATCAGGCTGGCTGCCTCGCGTTTGTTCCTATCTTCTCTCACTTCAACGTTCAAGCAGTTTTTGCTATTGGAAATTTTCGTTTCTTAAAGTGGAAATGAAATCTTCACAGAATGAAGAATTATCTGTCACTTAGCCTTCTGTATTATTGCTTTGATCAGCAGAGAAGCACTCTGTGACTGTTAGCATATAAATAAATGAAAGGCTGAATTAAATGTCTGAGTTATTCACTATTCAGCATGCTTGTGTAGCACTTACTAAATTTCTTTGGGCATTGTAAATATGTTTTAAGGATATTGTTAAGCTCTCCTGTGCTTATTTGTTTATTTGGTAGGCAGGATACAGACTAGTAACTGTTTTGAGGACAACAATAATTAATATTGTATGTACAGGAGCCTTGTGGTGCAATTAAAATAGGAAAATAAAAGACAAAAGCATGTCTTTTTATATAGGTGAAATGCAGAGTACTTATACTATGTCAGGTCAAGGAGGACTTTATTAAATGTGGAAATAAAAGGTTTCCTGATCTGGAAAGTAATATTTAAAAGCATAGATAAGTGGGAAAAAAGTAAGGATGAGACAGGTACTTAGCATGTAAGTGTACATGCTTAGCATATTGTACACAACAAGGGGCTTTAATGTGTTGAAGTGGGGAATGAAACCTCCTCTTAACAGTTACGGCAGTCAGTGCAGGTAGATATTGCCCCTTGTGCTGATATTAGCGTGGGAACCTGTGCCCTAGCAATGAGCCACTCCTGAGAAAATACCTTCGTTTTCTACTTACTAAACACAGCTGTGAGCATCTTCTTTTCATAGGGTCATTTATCTCTTACAAGTAAAGAAATAGCCTTCTGCTGGGTTATCCCCCAAACTATATGAACAGGGAGCCGGATGAGCACCATTGCAGCAGGGGCACCAATTCAGTCTGGTGGATCCACATAGACCAGCACTTAGGCAAGTGTGTCTGGGCAGCAAGAATAGCATCCAGTTACTCATTTTGGATCAGGAAGATGATTGTGTTTGTTTTGCCTCTGGCCTGTTTGCTGTCCTGCAATTAGAAACTTGACCTCAAATCTATCTTAATTCTTCGCCTTTATTTTGCTCTTAAGTTTGTGTAGTTTTGTGAGGGCAAGGCTCATTGTGGGGCAGTAGAGTACATGTGGTTTGTTAGGTTCCTCAGAGGCGGTGAATCCAAATCAAGTCCTGTGTGCTTTGTGCCCTTTGGGGCACGTTTTTTCCCCAGAGTGCATAGAGGACAGGTAATGCAACTAAATTTTGAGTTTTGGGAATGTAGTTTTCTGCAAAGAGCACACCGGTGAAAGATGCCGTGTTGTTCTGAGTTAACCGTGTTAATACATGCTCTTGATAGAGACATTTTGAAATTGAATGATAAAAGGAATCACCATGCTTTTTTTGCTATGATACTAGGGATAGATTTTTTGCTCTTGTGATAGATGTAGTTTTTATTTGTGCTGAGAGAAAACCCCTTTCACCTTCAAGGTGTCCTTTTCTATCACCTCGTGAATGGTCTCTTCCATTAGAGGCACAAGTTTCATATTTCCTCTCATTTTTTAACCCTTTTACTTAATTTCTTCAGAGAAAGGGTTGCCAAGCATAGGAACAGGCTGCCCAGGCAAGAGGTTGAGCCACTGTCCCTGGAGGTATTTAAAAGGTGTGTGGATGTGGTACTTGAGGACATGGTTTAGTGGTGGACTTGGCAGTGTTGGATTAGCAGCTGGACTTGATGACCCTAGAATTCCAGCCTAAATGATTTTATGGTTCATAGCTCTCTCTCTTGGAAGACAGTTCTTGATTTCAGTTTTTTTGTTTGGTTGGTTTGGTTTCAAATGCCTGTTAAGTACTATGACATAGGTAGATGAAAGTTGCTTGAAGAATGTGCATCTTACTACGTGTATCATAGGGAAAGCTTTCAGGTGCTGTTCTGCTAAGTTCTGCTGGAAATGAGTATTTGTTGACAGAGGTCAGTCATTCAATTGCCGTCAAGTATGCAAAGACTTAATATGTAGAAAGCTTCAGTCTAAAAATAATTTTTAAATCAGAGCTGTTACCTTGTCTAACAAATTCTGGTGTGTTATTGGTTATTCTCTCTGGGTAAGGATGTTAACTCAAGACTCAGTATTTATTAAGAAATAATAAAATTTGCTCTTGTTTACCACAGCCATTAGTGTTAAGGTGAGAATCACTTATCATAGTGTATTTTAACTTTAGAAGTTCTGAATCTGTTTTACGATTTTGGAGAATTAAAGACTTAAAAAAGGTTAGATGCCGGGGTTTGGACCTGTGTATGTGAAGAGAGAACAACTCGAAGATTGGATACCCAATCTATATGTTCACTTACATAAGCATAAAACAGTTTAGTCACTGATTTAATAATTGAACAAATATAAAATGTCTTGCAATAAATTAATGTGAAGTTTGCTTCAGGTTTTGTGGTATTTTTAAGAAGTGATAGAAACCAGAAGAATCATTCAGAAGAACAATTAATCTAAGTCTGACTGGTTTTAATTTGAGCAACCTGTTGTAGTGAGAGGTGTCCCCTGCCAGTGGCAGGGGGATTGGAACTAGATGTTCTCTAAGGGCCTTTCCAACCTAAACCATTCTATGATTTTTGTCCTCCACCAGAAGTAAAAGCTTAAGTTACTTATTTATTTATTTATTTGTAAATATTTAAGATCTTGATAGCACTTTAATTTATACAGTGACACCTCTGGCTTCGGAAATCATGTATCTTTCTCACTATTATTGTAACAGTGATTGCATCTTTTACAGTCAAAGCAAAGTAAAATTTCAGTTGACAGAGCTTTTACTGTAGCAGTTGTTATGACATCCTTTGTAGTTGAAGGAAGAGAAACCGCAGTTGACAGAGCAATAAAATGTTTTGATAGCTTTGTTTTTAGAGTATGTAGTATGCAAATATTGCAGGGGGGTGCATTTGGCTTTATTAAGAATCTTAAATCCAGAGAACAAATAAAAAAAATAAAATCAGGTGGGCAGTTGAAAAACATAGTGCTAGAATATGTTCTAAATTTTTAAATATTAAAAGAGTATTTTGCAAGTTGCTTTTTATGTGTTACTTTTTCTTTTATAAAATAACAGTTGCACTTTAGAATGAAAGGGTTTTTGGTCAAATACTTGTAGCTTGTTTGCCAACAGGTAACAGCTGTATTTTCAGTGCTGGAAGAGTAGCATTGCTTTAAGGTAAAGGAGAAATATTACAAGAATTCAGTAGACTGTAATTGTGAATGGAATGGTAAAAACAACAGAGGAACAATATTTTTAGTAGTTCTTCCTTTTTGGAGTAAGTTATATATAGCTATGCCCTCTGTTCAGGGTTAAACAAGTTACCTTTAATGATGAAAGCTTAATTTACATGCTTGAAGACTGTCTTCGTAATACTTTGAATTTCTATGTCACCACTTGGGTTATCATACTAGATTAAAACAGTGCTTGTTCCTATCAAACAGCAATCACAAAGTCATAAACCAGAAAACTAAGAATCTAGTTTTTGGCTGTGATAGTACTGTGGTGGAAAGTTGAATGAAAATTTCTGTTTACTGTACCTATTAAGTGCAGCCTAAGCTTTTGCCCAGAATTGCCTTGGTAGATCTGTCTGCTCCCCAGGTTTGTTCCTTTCAGAGGAGTTGGGTTGCTGATGGCCGTTGTTTCTTTTTACAGCTGTGTGTTCAGAGGCACCTGTGCATGAGGAGAAGTTTGTTCTATGGCCTCAGAGCAGGGTGCCAGGGAGGATGGCAGCTGCTCAGAGCTGGCAAAACCCCTCTATCTGCAATACCTGGAAAAAGCTCTGCAACTGGATCAGTTCTTACGACAGACGTCTGCCATCTTTAACAGGAGTATATCCAGGTACCAAAAGCTTTTCTGCTTTCCCTTGGGAATGCCAAGGAAAGACAGGCATTTTTATTATATTGTTCCCAGCCAACACCCTATTAAGAATTTATTAGTGACTTGTTCATTAGAAACTCTTCTGCTTTAAATAAGGAGAGGTCACTTGGATTGTTCAGCCTAGAGAAGAGGAAATCTAAAAAATACTACTAAATTTAATAATAAATGTAGCGTTAGGTTTGAGTTCTGAAACAAAGCCTTTCTCTTCTCTCTGGTGACCACTGACAGGACCTGAGGGAATGACATGAAGTTTTATGAGGAGAGATTTAGGTGGTATATTAGGAAAAGGTTCTCTATCCAGAGGGTGGTTGGGTGCTGGAACTGGCTCTCTAGGGAAGTGGTCACAGCACCAGCCAGACAGAGTTCAAGAAGCATTTGGACAACACTCTCAGGCACATGGTGTGATTCTTGGGGACTCTCCTGTGCAGGGCCAGGAGTTGAACTTAATGATTTTTGTGGGTCCCTTCCAACTTGGGATATTTTGTGACTGTGTGAAGGATTTTGGACTGTGCTTCTCTCAGTTCGTAGTGATAATGCAGTGTGTTACCAGCTCATGTATGAATTAGCACAATGTTTTAAAGCTCTTTTTTGTAGCTGAGTGGCCGAAATGTTCTTTGCCTGCAAAAAGTAGCATGAGGAAGCCCTAAGCAAATTTTCAGTGACACTTAACAGCCTTTAGTCATAAAGAAAATGGAAAGACTATTGTCAGATGCAGAATTTATGTGTAAGTTGTAACAATGAGGCATCATCAAGGTGTGCAATTACATATTTAATTTCATCAGTGTTTTGGAATTGTAGAGTTACAGAACTGGTAACTGAATGGGCAACAGATAACAGATATATTTACAAGCATGTAATAAGACCCTCACATGGATTAGAAAAGGTTTAGCTACATTTGTTTCATGTCCAATGAGTATGACAATATTGTGCTTTGGTTTGACTTGCTTACTTCATGCTTCTAAAACTAGATACCTAGTTAAAGACTGGAGGTGCAGGTTGATAGTATAGCCAGGCTGGTCTAATGATTAACTGTTGCTAAGGTGTTAATGGGAAATTACTGACAGCAGTATTTCTGATGTTTAAAATTACATCTGAAGCTGTCTAAATTCTCAAACCTTTAGACAAATGCCCACATGTAAGAAAGCTGGGTGGGCATCTTCTCTTTTGAATATTTTCCTGTCATTGTCACTGTATTATGGATCTTCTTGCAGTGATGAAAGTGAAGATGGATTGGATGACAATCCTTTGCTTCCTCAGTCTGGGGATCCCCTGATGCAAGTTAAGGAAGAGCCTCCAAACTCCTTGCTTGGAGAGTCTTCTGGAGCAGGAAATTCTGGGATGCTGAACACACATTCCCTGAATGGAGTACTCCAGCCAGGTAGGCATGTACTAGGTTTGAATCTCTGCTTTCTTTGGGCTAGGATGGAAAAACATTATTTCTTAAGAACTTTATTTTTTATTTTTTCTCTAAACAGAACCAAAGTCTGAAAAAGGGAGCTTGTATAATTTTTCCAAACTGAAGAAAAGTAGAAAGTGGCTGAAGGTAAGAATATTGGAAAGAAATGCAGCTATTGGAATCTGTGAGCAGAGTTACCCACCTAGCCATTCTCAGTCATTTACCAGCAGTCCTGGCTAACCAGGGAGGTCCCAGTTGACTGAAAGTTTGCAAGCATGACACCCATTTGCAAGAAGAGCTGGCAGGAGGATCTAGGGAGCTCCAGAACTGTCAGCTTTGGTGCTGTGAAAAGTTATGGAGCAGATCATCTTGAGTGTCACCTGGGAATGCAGTTTAGTGGCAGACTTGGCAGTGAGTATACATTGAGAACCTGAATTAATTTTAGTACACCGTCTAAATTAAACTAATCTGTTATAAAATGTATTAAATGGAGATTAGGGACTCGTCTGAAAATTGTTTTTGAGTTGAATTCAGTAAGTACAAGGTGTCAGTGAGGATGACAGAAGAGAGTGGAATGGTGGCTTTATGCCATCTTTGCATTTTCACTGTATTGTAGCCATCTCAGGTTAGCAGAAACATGTGGCCAAGAGGTCAAACTAGAGCCAAACTTGCAGAAAATTATGCAGGTAGAAGTGGTAGAGTAGTGGGACAAACTACAAATGGGATAGGGAAGCACCTGCAAAACACACATCACAAAATGTCCCCTACTGTTATCCTGGTTTTTCTCACTGCTGCTTTTCTGAGACCACAAACCAAGGAAGTGGACTAAAATGACGTAACTACCACAAACTAACAGAAAACCGCTTTCCTCCAAATCAGAAAATGTGTATTGAATTCACTGCTACACAGGTCTGCTCTGCAGAAAACTATTTTCTGAGTCATTTTAGATGGAAGACACTTTGTAAGTGCTGAGAATCACTGTTGGGCCAGACCCACACCCCTTTATTAGGTAAAGGCTCAAGAGTGCTTTGCATAAATAAACAATTCAGTGCAGGGACTTGGGATTGTTAAATTAATTGCCATTTGTTCTTGTTAGAGTATCCTTCTGAGTGATGATTCCAGTGACACAGATTCACTGAGTGATGAGGATGGAGAGGAGGAAGAAGAATTTTCCCTTTCAAGGGAGGAACTTCACAATATGCTGCGATTACACAAATATAAGAAATTGCATCAAAGTAAATATAGCAAAGACAAAGAGGTAAAAACCCAGAAGTTTTACATTTCCTTGATTTTTATTCTTTCCTTTAACTGCATTATTTTAATTGCTCTTACATTTTTATGAAAACTCATTTCATGGACTGGAAAATACACTGTTGTTTGGTAGACAGTAACTGTCTAACATCACTTTTAGACAAGGTTTATTTAACCAATTACATAAATAGAATGAAAGATGCTGTGAATCTGTCAGTACTGGCACATGTTATACATAACTTGAACAGTGCTCTGTCCCAGTCACTAGACCAAATACTGGGTGTTAGAACGCAAGATTTGGATAATATATATGAAATATATATGAAAACTGAGATGCTGTGAGTTAAATTCTAATACAGGTAGTAACTGCCATTGAAGAGTATTTAGATCATCATTGAAGTGATGAATAATAACGTAATGTTTATAGTCTTGAAAGGGAGTGCCTAGTTTTCTACCTCGTTGTTTTCTGTCATGATTTGAGGTTTTACTTGCCTATTTTTCTTTCTTTTTTACCTTTTTTTTTTTTTTTGGATTTTCTTCTTATATTCTCTTTCTTTCCCTTAGAAGAAAATAGTCTGCTGCATTTTTGCATTTTTCTTAATGTTAAGCCAAATTCTATGGCTGCTCTGATTCTAATAATATATTTCTTCAAATTATAAGGGTTCTTGCAGAAATTTTCACTGCTGATTTGAATTGCAGCAGAAAGTCTTCGATAAAGAGGTTATCCTATTCTGTTATCAGAGGATGTGCCTGAAATTTGTCTTCCTGTTTTATCTTCTTTTCAAATTTCTCCAGGAGAGTGCACAACTATTCCCCCACACAGCTCCTTGCTTCTCTCTGCTTCTTTCCTTTGTTTTCTTGTGAAGCTCTGAACCAATATTGTGTTCGTTTCGCAGAATATTTGATAGCTACACAAATGTTCATACACCAAATTTTTACGCAGGTCATAATTTTGTTAGATTTTACACAAATATTGATTTCCAGACTAGTAAGAAATAATATCCAGTGAAAGTAACCAGTGTATTGTCAGATCAGCAGTACACAGTTGTGGGGGAAAGACATATCTCAGAAAGTTTGTTTAAGCTCATGGTCTCACTTTTCAAAAATCTTCTCTTAACTTAAAAGTATGCTTAGGTTTTAAATAGGTAATTTCTGAGCTGTACTGTCTTTAATTTGCCTGTTTATATGTAACCTGTGTGGAGTACTTCAATACTTCATTTGAATAATGCTGGGAATATACTGGCTCTTTGGATCATTTATGGGAAAAAGTGCTGAGGCAGCTATATTTTTACTTGACAATCTGAGTGTTCAAGTTGTTTGTCCTTGTGGAAATCTTTTAAATGCCTTTTCTTTAAACCTGTCCTTTTACATCCTTTGGAATGATAAAGTAGAACATGTTTTTAATTTGGGAATGCAAGCGAAACAAAGATTAGATTCATAATTAGACCTCTTCATGTAATGTGTTGTCTTCCTGGGCAGCACCTGTTTGGAAAAGACAGAGCAGTATGTTTTGAAAGTGCAACCTTCACTGCCTGCTCTTCTCTCTTACTTAAGTGGGTGGGCTTGGTTCCCTGTGCAGAACTTGGAGGCCACCCCTGGGAGCAGTGGTTTCACTTTAGACACTCTGATAGTTGATAACAAATGCAAAATATGGAGAAGTGCATGTTTCCTGATCTCTTATTTATGTTCAGGATCTGAGCTTGTTTAGGCGCTGTCTCTGTTACCTGCTCACTTTCACCCTTCAGTTGCAGCAGTACCAGTACTACAGCGCGGGGCTGCTCTCTACCTACGACCCCTACTACGAGCAGCAGCGCCACCTGCTAGGGCCCAAGAAAAAGAAGTTTAAAGAAGAGAAAAAAATAAAAGGTAAAGTCACTAACCTCATGTTTTTAAATGGCTGCGGTGGTTTAACTTCTTTCCTACGTAATTTCCTTTAATTAAGCATGAATGTTCCAAACTTGTGGGTTTTGCAGGGAAATACCAAGTTCTGACAAAGAAAAATGTCTTCAGAAAATATTGTGCTTTATCAAAAGGCTTCTAGAAAGCTAGGGTGGGAAAAAGGTGTGTGACTGGAGAGTTCATGGCTTAAGATTTTCTTTGTGGACCTTATTCAGTGGTTTGGAATCCATAAACACTGTTTCGTATCACGGTCCATTTACTCGAGAGTTTTTTGAAGGCACAATAGGTCCTTAAAAAATGTAAGAACTTATCCAGTACCTGTTGCAGTTATTCCTGAATATGTAGTTCCAGTGAACAGGAAGTTACAGGGAGTGAGAGTGTTTTCTGGAAAATAGAGGGAACTTGGAATTGATGTTTGATATGAGTTAAAATGGAATTATATCTCTGACATTTCAGAGACATTTCAAAACAGCTGGAGTTTCTGAGATGCACTTTGCCAGGAAGTACAGTTTCCTTTCTTGTTTGGGCTGGCAGTAGTTGTAAATTTGTAAGAAAGTAGAGAAGGCTATGAACTGTCAGTGTAAGGTGAACTCTCTTAGTGCAAGTACTTAACTTTGAGCTGTGTTTTAAAGGGGTTATTTCAGGCTGTCTTCCTTTCTTTTTGCAAGTTCCTTTAACTGTGGTGTTTTTTTTCTCCACTAATCTTGCAACATCCATAATTTTGCATACTCACAGTGAATATTTTTAATATCTGATACCAGTATCAGTTTTGTCTGAAAGCTGGTATGACATGACAACATGTCAATCTCTTTCAATGCATTCTTCTCTTCTCTAAGAAGTTTGCTTTGAGACTTATGGTACCAAATGATAATGTTGTCACCTTTAAATGTCTTACATTTATGTATCTTTAAGTACTATTTTGCCACAAAGCAAAACATTGCAAAGCAAGAAACATTGCACCAAGTCCTAGATATTTTAACTCTCTAGGCATGTTTTCATGGGTGGAAAGAATTGCATTTCACCTCTCTATTAACCAGGAAAATCTTTCCATTACAAAGTAGTGAGGAAATATCTAATAGTATAAATGAATTGTACCAGAACTGGCAAACATGGATGAGTTTGGCTTTTTTGTTGGTTCCACATATAAATTGACTAGAAGAGTTTACGCAGGAAAGATGCCTGACTAAATGTGCCCCAAAAATAGAAACATATTTTTATGATTGTTACTGCCATGCAGGCAAGTTGAAAAAAGTAAAGAAAAAGAGGAGACGGGATGAAGAACTCTCTTCAGAGGAGTCACCACGACGCCACCATCACCAGACCAAAGTTTTTGCCAAGTTTTCCCATGATACACCACCACCTGGGTCCAAGAAAAAGCATTTGTCTATTGAGCAACTTAATGCACGTCGGCGGAAAGTGTGGCTTAGCATTGTTAAAAAGGAGTTGCCAAAGGTGAGCTTGGCTAATGGCAGTAGATCACTGATGATACAACAAAGTGAAATAGAAAATTAACTTAGTGGGCAGTTGGCACTTAGAAAAACAGAGTAAAGTGAGACCTGATTGTTTCTCTTGGTCATTAATGACCTAACTGGAATTTTGTAATCCATAAGCAATGTGTAGTTGAAATATCACCAGTGGTATCTAAACGGATCATGCAGTGCTTTGCCATGGCTATTGCTCTAGCTTACTGATCAGTGCTCACACTGATTACAGAATGGCAGGATGGAGCAAACCAGTATCTAGGTTTACCATAAAGTTCAGGAAAGGAGTTTTTCAGTCATAGCACCTGTATTTTTCAAACCTTACCTCAGAAACAGACTAGGGAAAAGTGTTTGTATTGTTTACAGTACAAGCTTCAGGCACATTTGAAATAGAAAGCTGGGTTCACTGTTGATAGTTTTCTGAGATGGTCAGACTGGACCTTAGAACCTGCTTTTTGGAGTTCACAGTTAACAGACTTTGAATTCTAGGAAGTTAAAACAAGTCATGACTGTATCATCCTTAGTGAACTTAAAAGCCAAACGGAGGATATGTGCAGTGAGATAGACTATATTTTTTTGAAAGATTGATTACATTAATTCTTAACATCTTTGGGAAACAGTGGAAAATATTGTTTGCTTCAGTGATAAAAATGGAATAGGACACCCCTGCTTTGCAATAGTAGTAATTTAAAGAAACATTAGTGAAGAAGGAGGTGTTTTGCATGCTTCCTTCACAATTTGGAATAATTGGAATACATTTGGAATACATACATGCCTTCAGTAATTTAAGGATGAAAAGCTGTTTCAGTCAAAATGAAGAATACTTACAGTACCTATTCTCAATTATAGAACAGTGTGCATGGCTGAAGTTGACTCATATACCTACTGAGGGCTAGATAGTGATCTTTTAAAATACTGTGAAACCATTAGCCTTTAACTAATTTACAGATGGTGTTCTTTTACAGGCATACAAACAGAAAGCTTCAGCCCGCAACCTCTTCCTAACTAACAGCAAAAAGGTAGGTGGTGTTTCATTTCATGCTGTTACTTGTACTGGATGTAATAAGCAAACTGTAACCGCTTTATATTTCTTCTGTTTCTTACAGTACTGACTATACTAGCAGGGCAGTATAGGAGAAAGCACTATATACAAGTAATTGTCATTTATTATAAGGCTTTTCATTTTATAGGTATGTCATTTTGTCGTTTCATAAGCAACAGATGAAGCAAGCAACATGAGTTCGTTTCATGAGATCTTTCTGGCTTTTGAAAGGTTTAGTTTGTACATTTTAAATTTACTGATCTTTGGTACTGTACATTAGTGCTTTGGTACACTTTGACTTTTGAGCTGCCCATCTCTTCACTGTAAAGCTTGCTGGTTTTAAGCATTCTGGTTGAAATCAAAGGGGCTCTTGGAATATTAAGTGCTTTAATTTAGATAAATATATAGGGGACCTGAGATTAAAAATAAAGCAGTGTTAGGCTTAAGTGGTTGCAAAAGCAATCCATCTTCTCATCCATCTTCTCTGAGAAGCAGCATTTTTTCTACCTAGAAAACTTTACTTACAAACACTTGGTAATAGCTTTCTGAGCATTCTTCAAGTGTTATGCTCAAGTGTCTGATTCATTCCTATGGCTAATGATGAAAAGGTAATCAAATATATGACTGAGAATTGTTAAAGACAAGGTGACATCGGAAATTTCGTGTTCTGTGTATACGATATTGAGAAAGGGAGCATTTTCTTTGTAAGGGATGCAGAAAATGGGACTTGCTGGTGTATGCTTAAGAAACTCGGCTGTAGGACTTACAGATTTTAAAATTCCACTTTTTTTTCCCCTTTGTTTTGTTTTATCATTTGAAATCTGTGTTAGAATTGTTGATGTGCAAATTTTAGTGGAGGAAAAAAACCTGTCACAAAAAACAAAAAAACCCAGCAATTTTTACCACTATGACAATTACATCAATTTATTTATACTAGAACAAAAATTACATTGTCTTATGTTTCTTCGTGAAATGGTAGCAAAACTGTAGAATGCTCCCTCACTTTTCTGTGTATTAATGTGAACAGGATTGTGTTCCACCAATACTGCTATTGCAGTATTCTTAAGTATATTCTTATTGAAAAGTGAGAAAATAACTCCAGAAAAGTGTCAAGAAATAGGTGAGTCAGAGCTGTAGGCAAGCCTTGAATTTTGTTCTTCTGAATCCCTTCCAAGGACCTACCCATCAGATCAGTCTTTTATGCCGTGCTGAAACTGCCTTCAGATTTTGTCTTCTCCATTATCTCAGAATTTTTTTGGAAGATCACATTCTCTAACACCATTTCAGAAGCTTTGCTGCTGAGTAAAGTATCAGTTTTTTCTCTTTTGAAGGATCAGACTTGGTTATAATTAAATCTGATATTGTTTATTGCAGGCTTTCTTTACAATCTGCCCATTTTACCACTGTTCCCAAATCTTACTCCTCTCTAGCTTGCCCACCAGTGCATGAGGGAGGTACGTAGAGCTGCTATCCAAGCCCAGAAAAACTGTAAGGAAACTCTACCACGAGCGCGTCGTCTTACCAAGGAGATGCTTCTCTATTGGAAAAAGTATGAAAAGGTGGAAAAAGAGCATCGGAAACGAGCTGAGAAGGAGGCTCTGGAGCAACGCAAGCTGGATGAGGAGATGAGAGAGGTACACCAAAATCACAGATTGCTGTAATTAATCTGCTGAGGAGACACAGACGTGGCTGGATAATTTGAGTTTCTAAATCCAAGCCATGAAATTCAGGGACTTGTTCTGTTTCAGTGCTATTCCACATCTTTCTTTACATAATTCTTCTAATGTTAGCAAGAGGTGATTAAAAAACCACCTTCAAACTGCATAAATTCTTTATAATTGAGAGTGAAATTGAGGAAGGAATTAGAGAAGCAGTGCGTGTCTCACAGACATACATTGCTCAGTGTTGGTAAGGGCCAATGTTTTGTGAGGGTTTGTACATCTTTCTGGGTCCAGAAGGGAAGACGCTTTTTCACTGACATTGAATTTTTTTCCTGTCCTTTTTTTCACTGATGTAAACTGATACTGTCATTTTCGTATGGGTCACGTAATTTTTTTGTGTTTGCTTTTTGTTGGCCAACTGACAACTTCTTGAACTCCATTACAGAGTAAAAGGGATTGAATTTAAGAAAGTTTACTTGTAAAAGCTCTCTAGTGAATCTGTGGTTGTTACCTTATATGGGTATGCCTTATATGAGGAAAGATTGAATGCTTAGAATGCCTTATATTTAGTTTTATGCTTAAATTTTGCTTGTATTTATTGTGTTCCTCTCATTCTTGCAAATTCATAATCATTTTGTGAAGTTTACTGCTGACTTAGATTAATAGACAAATTTTAACTGTTGCATTTTTTGCCAGAGCCTAAGGGTGAACAGAGCTTCTGCAATGTCTTGCTGAACACTGAGTAATGATAATATCTCAACTGTATTACCTATTGATGTATTTCATGTGTACTACCATAATTCCCTCTACTAATAAGTAACGGAATATGGGAGTCAGGTTGCCATGAGAGCATTTCTTAACTGCCGAGTTCTTTTACTATAGACCACTAAAATCCTGCTATTTTTGTTGATATTTTAGTTCTTCAGTGTAAACAAAATGTTTAAATTTTTTTTTATTATTGGTTTTTTGTCGTGATTATGGAATTTAAAAGAATTTTTTATTTACAACAATTTTATATTTTAATACAGATATTTATGGAGGTGGTCGGTGTTCTTATGTGCAACTAGTAATGTAGCACTTAGCACAGTGGTGTGCTTAACATACCTGTCTTTTTTCCTTCTTCATCTGTTTTTGGTAAATGCTCTTAGGCTAAGAGACAGCAGCGAAAACTTAACTTCCTGATCACACAAACTGAATTATATGCCCATTTTATGAGTCGTAAACGAGATATTGGACATGATGGAATACAGGAGGAAATCCTGCGCAAACTGGAAGACAGCTCTACCCAAAGGCAGATTGATATTGGTGGAGGAGTAGTGGTCAACATCACCCAAGAAGATTATGGTAAGTGATTCATTTACAGTCCTTTCCTCGCACTCTTTTGAAATCTACTGTATTCTGTGTGTTATGGTGCAGACTTAACAATTTCAAGCACAACACCCTTCTCTGCAAGAAGGACTACTTCAGTTACTGGAATTTATCTGTGCGTTTGGGTGCTTACTGCTGCAGAGCTCTAATATGGGTATGTTGTTTTCAGATAGCAACTATTACAAGGCCCAAGCTCTGAAAAATGCTGAGGATGCTTACCAGATTCATCAGGCCCGGGTATGTATTTTTTGGATCCATGAAGTAAAAGAGAAAGCAAAGTAATTGGCACAGGGCAAAGTACCAGTACTTGGCTTTCATCTCAGCCAAGTCAAGTAGGTTAATCCTGGGGGCCAGATTTAAATTTAATTCCACTGACACATTTTGTGCTAAACAAGTAGAAAACCAGAGTATAAAGGTATGGGCTATAGGAATAGGCTCATTTTCTCTTCGTTTCTGGTGAGTATCGTGTTTTAATGTGAATTGTAAAGCCTTTTACTTTACAGTTTCTTGGTAAGTTAATATATTCACCATCTTATGCATACCTTCCTCTTCCTTTTTAGACCAGATCATTTGATGAAGATGCAAAGGAGAGCCGGGCAGCTGCTTTACGGGCTGCTAACAAGTCTGGTACTGGATTTGGAGAGAGTTACAGTTTAGCAAACCCATCTATCCGAGCAGGAGAAGATATTCCACAGCCTACCATTTTCAATGGAAAACTGAAAGGTTATCAACTGAAGGGCATGAATTGGCTGGCCAACTTGTATGAGCAGGTATATTAGTACACCTTGGAAATTTTTGTAACTTCCGGGATTTTTTAAGTCGAGTAAAGTTGGCCAAAAGAATGTACTGTTTTTAAAAATAGACTGTGTATAGTTGATCTTTAATGTATTTGGAAGAAGGGAAAATACTAGGTAGCACACCTACCAGTGTTCTTGATTATTTAGAACGTAACAGCTTTGAATGGGGCATTGAGTTCAGTATTCTTTGTGTGGTTTTTACAACTGTTTATCACTTAGATGATACATGAAGGAGACTTTTGCTGCCTGGAGTTGCATACTTTTTCAGGCTTGGGTCAGCTAGTAAACTGCAGGCTGTCTTGTTGTTGTGGGTGTGCCCAGGTCACTGGGATCATGAAGTGCAGAGAGGCTTAGGGGAAAAATCAGACTGAGGGATAAATGAAATACAGTTGAGATCAGTTACCTCTCAGGAGCAGATGTAAGAGATGATAAAGTTTCAGAGTGTCAGAGTTGTTACAGTGGGGCTGTTCCCGCTAAATTCAGTGGCAACTGTTCTGCCAGTCCTTTGTGGATTAAAAAGTAGTAAAACAAAGGTGTTCATTTATGGATCTTTTGCAGGGCATCAATGGAATCCTGGCAGATGAAATGGGTCTGGGTAAAACAGTACAAAGTATTGCTCTCCTTGCACATCTGGCTGAGGTAGGTGGATTATAGCTCATTCCTGGGTAGTATGCTCAAAAGAAGATGCATACTTTTCACATGTTAGAAATTAATTTTGGATTACAAGGCTTAAATGTCTTAAAAGATATTTTATACATTGTTTTAAAGTGGAGCCATTGGAATAATTGTAAATATGTGTGTATGTCTGTTTATATTATATAGAGTTTTCATTTATTCACAGAGTAATATCTTCTCACTTGCACTGAATGTAAAAGCCTCAGGAGAGAACAAGTTGTACACTTGATGGTTCACTGAGTTTTACAGATCAAAGTGCTCATATTCTGAGCTTCATGGCAATTAGCATTAATTTCCATATTTCACTGGGGTTTTTTAGGAAGCATAGTGATTCTTCTGTGCCAGGGCAGACAAACAAAACAGAATAAGCAACAGGAACTTACTTCTTCATGCAGAAATAGATGCATTTATTTCAAAAAAATAAAGGTCTTGATTGCAATCCAGTCACTTGCCCTAAATAGGAGATATCAGTGAAGTGATACTAGAAGCAAAATTAGCTGCACTAGTGACCAAGTGACAGTTGTGTGCATTTCTTTATGTTCCTGGTAGTGTTGGCCAAAATACTGTAAAGGTGTGCAGAGCTGAAGGCTCTTGAGCTCCTCTCTATGGAAGGAATAAGAAGATAAGCTTGTCTCCCTGTGACACTGCACCTTGAGGTGTTTGGAAAGTTACACAACAACTTTATTTTTCTTGCCTCTCCCTTATGAGGGCAAGCTTGTAACTGCTAATATATTAATGGATCAACTCAGTTACTCACCAGAGGGTATTGTAATGTGTGATGTGGCAGAGCAAAGCTTTTCAATGCCACCTGAAGTTCTTTTCCTTATCAATATGACAGGGCCTGTTTGTAACATGAAGGTGGAAACTCTGAAAAACAAAGGAGTTTGTTCTGGGAACAACTTTGCTGTTATGAAATAAGTCTTGGTTAAACATTAGATCTGCTCTGATTTTGTATCACCCTGCTGTGCCAGGAGAGTTTTGCTAGGTTGCATACAGTTCCCTCTCATGTAGCCACTGTCATTTAGCAGATGTAAAACCGTATCAAACCATCTCTATATCACTTGGATTCAATTTTTTTTTAATTTAATTTTTTATGTGTGTTTTCCAGAGAGAGAACATCTGGGGACCTTTCTTAATAATTTCACCTGCCTCTACTCTGAACAACTGGCACCAGGAGTTTGCCAGATTTGTACCTAAATTTAAGGTAATAAATGTGTCCATGGAAGTTCTTTTTGTTTTCTCAAGAGCAAACCATTTTGTTCTCCTGAGTTCTGTGTCATATCTGGGTGCTTACTGACCTTGGAATATAAAACTCTGTAATGAGCCTGTTTCTGATGTTTTTTTCTATCATCCTGGTTTCTTCTGGAGTATTCATTTATCTAGGGCTTAAAAATATTCTTACTTTAATCACATGATTTTCATTCTGCATCAGCTTAGAGACACCTTCTCAGTAAGGAATTGCAATAGGTCAGCAAGGGGATGTATAATTTTAACATATGGGCCTGGCAGCAGAACCAAGAATTTATATACCAAGTTTTATATAATGTCTTTAGGGTTAGAGCTGTGTTTTCAGTCATTCATATGAATTTGAGGCAGATAAAGATTGTATGTGAACAAACTCTAAACAGATAAGAGGGAGGCAAAATGTAGTTATTACAGAAAAACAGAAGAACCATGGACAAAAATATTAATAAGAAAAAGGAGAAAAGTGAAGCACAAATAGATAAGAACAAAACAATTAGAAGAAAACAAATGGAGTTTTTCAGGTATATTGTGAATGTGAAAACATAGTAAAGAGAAATAGTAAATAGTAAATTAGAAAGCAAGGAACTACCAGTTACTGAAAAACAAGCTGCTTACCTGTCCCCCAGTGGAAAACATTGGAGTGTTGCAAAGGAAAACTTGAAAAGAAATGTGTACTGCTAAAACAGTGCTGGAATTTCAGAATTCAAGATGGACAAAAATGTCTGAAGCTTTTATGCTTCAGACACTTCAGATGCAGTTACATCTGCAAAGAGGAACAGATCATAGTTTAGGTATTTGGATTGTTAACATAGTAACCTTTGATATGAAGGTTGAATATTGATTGGGTTCTTTTGAAACATCAGATTTTCCTTTTTACAGAAAACAGTAGAAGACACCTAGTTATGAGTAACCAGTATACCAGTAACTTCAGGCTAATTGTTTGAATGTCTCAGCTACTTAAAGTGCAGGAAAAAACCTCGAAAGTATTACTATAAGTGATATTTGATTTCTTAATCGGGGGCAGGGCAATATTAAAGGAGTCTTTTACCAAATAGAGGGATCGCTGATGAGACTGTATGTTGGTTGTGGTGGTGTATAGTTTGATGTATCTGTGTGAGAAGTTGTGCTAGAGCATAGTTCAATACTGGATTATTCAAGTGACTTGTATTTTGGAATAAAATGGCATTACTGAACCTTTAAAGCAACTGATGAAGAAATGCAAACACTTGTGTTATTGAGGAAGTACTTAAAATAAAAAAAACCCAACACAACCTAAAAGTAATCCATTCATGTATTTTCATAGCCCAAAATAATAGGGGCTCTTGATTAGAAAACTTGAGAGATGATGGCCATTCTATCTGCTTTCTCTCACTTCCTTTGATCAGTTCATTGTATAGAATAGGCAAGCAACTGTTTATGCTTTCTCTCAGGAATGAAATACAGAAAATTCTTGAAAAATGCAGTCAGGATGCTTGTGAAAAGATAGTTTTCTATTTTTTGACGTAAAGCCCAAACTGTTTATATCACTGTATAGCTGTTCTTTGGCATGCCGATCTTATTCCACGCTGATGTTTACCTCATCCATGGAACAAAACATGTTTTAGAAAGAAACTTTCTAAACTTACTGTCACATGTTTACAACTTCGATCAATCTTTTTCAACCAGGTTTGTTTTCTGCCTCTAATCATACAGAAGTGTGCAGTCAGCTCTGCTTGTAGTAAATCACGGTGAATTTATGTCCACGGCAGAAAATGTAAACTAAAAGACAAATCACTTCTCGATCAGTCTGGTTTTTTTTGCAAGCATCCTTATTTCAGAACAGTAGGAAGAATATTCAATTAAAAGCTTTTGGAACCTGTCAGTTGAAGTTGTAAGACTTCTTACCACTCCAGAAAGCAGCATTCTTCCTCCCTTCCAGACCTCCCAGTGTTAGCTGACTGTAGTCCTTCCATCAGGCAGGAGATGGCAGTACAATGTTATTAACCAGTGACACGAGTCAGTGCTCTGCAAAGGTCTGAGTAATAGGACCCATGAAATTTTGAACTGTATTCAGTTCAACAGATTTCTCTAGCAGTAGTGCTTGCTTTTTAAATTCTTGTATTAAAAATATCCAGGCCAGACAGTTTAACTTCATTTCAGGTTTTTGGGGTCAGTTCTGAAATACAAAACCTACAGGACCATGGGGTTGTTAAACAGGACAAGAAGTCTTCTAGTCCTCTAAGTTTGTAGCAGTCTCTTTCTGACATAAGCAAAGTATCATTTTTAATCTTTAGAAAAACCCGACTAGAAGGTATTACATGCTAATGAGCATTTTTAGATTCTCGGCATAGCTTGATCAGGCCACAAGTTGCTTGATACATTTTCCTGGAATGCTCTGTTTCAAAGTATTTTTAAATGCTTTCTGATCCTTCTCTGTGGTAAGAAAGATAATTTCCCATTTTGTTGTTTTGGAGAAAGAGATATGTCACTTTGTAGACTACAGACTATAAAATTCTAGATCTGGTCTCTTTATTTGAAAAAAATATCTTTCTATTTCTTTTACTGTTTCAGGTGCTACCTTATTGGGGAAATCCTCATGATAGAAAGGTGATCAGGAAGTTTTGGAGTCAGGTAATACCAGCATGAACGTATGCTTTGACCGTCTTTGTGCAGGGTAACCAAAACCTGTTGCTACACATCACCAAACTAAACGATGTGTGGATGCAGAGTTTCTTCATCCCTCTAGTGGCATTTTCATTAAGATAATGAGGTGGAAGACTTCTCTTGTGCTGAAGAGCAATACCATGCAGGACAATTCAATGCATTGTGCAGCTGAGATGAAAGAATTAGAGCTCTGTAAATAAAGCAGGAAGCTTCACTGTCATGGACTGTTTATTCTGTTTGAGTAACCTAACTCAGGATGCCCTAATCCAGAATCCCTGCAGGTCTGTCAGATTGTTCCTGATTTAACAATAGCATTTTGTAGGGTTCAGTACCTGGGTCTTGTCTTGCACATTAAAAAGTGTCTGAAATTGTTCAAGGGCTGAAGTCCAGGTCCACTAGTTGAGTAACTGTGATGTAATTAATTTAAAAAGTCAGCTGGGGAAAGTGCAGTAGTAATAAGGAGATTGTAAAACAGAAGTCTGAAATTGCAGTGAACTCTTGACAATGTATTTACATTATGTGGGCATTTGTTTCTCCTTTTGCGGTTATAGAAGACATTGTATACTCAGGATGCTCCTTTCCACGTGGTAATCACCAGTTACCAGCTGGTAGTGCAGGATGTGAAGTATTTCCAGCGAGTGAAGTGGCAGTATATGGTGCTGGATGAAGCACAAGCACTCAAGAGTAGCTCCAGGTAATAAACTAACTGGAAACAAAATCTTCTCTCTGGATCAGCCTCTTGGAGGAATATCAAGAAAGCATCAAGAGGAAGTAAACTGATAGAAGTTAAAATTGACACACATAAGACCCCTTAAGTACCTAACCTAGTTAAATATCTATGTAACTCTCTGACACTGGATTGATCCATTAAGTTTTTTGCATTTAGATTTTCCAAATATGTAAAATGTAATTAAAAAGTAGCTGTGGAGCAGAAACTTGGTATGGAGTACAGGACAGTTAAACAAAACACTGTGAAATGCAATGTGAAATTCACTTTCCCTCCTGACTACTCACAGAATTCTACCCGGTGAATGGCCTGTAGTCTTTAGCTTATATTGCTTATATTGGCTCCATTGAATGCAGTATTTTGATTCCTTATTCAGTGGCATTTCCAGACATGAATGAAGGTCAGAACCCCATGAATACTGTTGGCTGCAATAAAGCCCAGTCTGTGTCATGAGACTCTATGCCAGAAAAATTTCTGTTTGTTTTCAAGTAATGGATTTGTCTGTCTTTACTTCTGTAATTGCTTTCCCATAACCTTTGTCCAAGTTGCCACTTTACACAGTAAGTTGAGGACTGCTTTAGATGCAGGCTCATTCTGACCAAAGTTTGTCTCTTCAGCATTCTTGGGAAACCACCCCTCTAAAAGGATTTTAATGAATAGCTCGGTGCTCCTGCCGCAGTAGCCTATACATTTCCTCTTGTAAAGTCTGAAAAATACATGACATTCTGATTCAAAATAACTTTCTTTTGCAAAGTTAATTATTCCGATCATGACATTTTATTAGTAAGCATTTGTTTTAAAAGTAAGTAAAAAGATACTTAGAAAAATAAAATAAATTATGATTATTTTTTCTTTTTTAATTGGATGAAGGCTACTTTTCCAGTAGTTGTGTTTTGAAAGAATGGGAAACAGCTGTAATAGTTTTGTCCACTGATTTCCAAGGATCATTTGGGAAACTCACTGGAAGCAATTGGTCTTAAAATACCTTATGTTTCATATAATTCTACAGTTTTCTCTAGAAATGATTTTTCTTGCTTTTGTTCATCAGTGTTCGTTGGAAGATCCTACTACAGTTCCAGTGTCGAAACAGATTGTTGTTGACTGGGACCCCAATCCAGAACACGATGGCTGAGGTATTTGGGAGCTCACAAGAGTAAATTTTTCTTTATAACAACAATACATACTAAATATATGTGAACAGTTGAGAAACCTGTTGTATTTGTGTGGTTGTGGGATCATGCTTGTAGCAAACCACTGTCAAACAAACATAAGATCAGCCCTGGGAGGGAAAAATATGGAAACTTGCCACACATTTAAATAAAACCAAAGCTAAAGATATTCAAGGTAATACTTAGATTACAGGGTGAAATCTAATTCTAGTGACCTTTCCTTTTGTTGGCTGAAGTAATTGTGCTGTTTCTTACTGCATTCTAATGGCTTTTTGTTAAGTTGATATTTGTGACATTTTGGGGGAGGCGGGAAGAGAATGCAGCTGGGGTTTTGTTTAATTTTGCCATGTCTCATGATCTAGTAAAGTGATTTTAAGCTGCAAGGGTTTGGAATCCCCAATTACCTTGTCCACAGTAGGATGACTTGATCCAGTGTTTTCTCCTCTCCTTTTTAGCTGTGGGCCCTGCTGCATTTTATCATGCCAACACTGTTTGATTCCCATGAAGAGTTCAATGAGTGGTTTTCTAAGGACATAGAGAGCCATGCAGAGAACAAATCTGCCATTGATGAGAGTAAGTGCAGTGTGTAACTGCTGTCATTTTTATATTAAGAACCTGTTACCTTTTCAAACTAATAATGGCTAAACTTTGAGTTATGGCATCTAAAGCAGAAGATGCATAATGGGATTGGAACATTATTGGATTGTTGTTGATAGTTTATGTTAAAGTTTGTGTTTCTGACTGTTATATTGTATGTGTAATGAATAGAAAAACAGTGGAACACAGCACTCATTTAAAAAAAGAAAAATCAAAAGAGAACTGTCAACTCTATGCTGTAAGAACTTACATGGGGTGAGATGGATGAGCAGCAAGGGACTTCATTTGTGGGAAAAGAACATAAAATTTTTCTCCCCTTATGAAGTAATTGCTCTTTCTTTCCCCTTCCCTTTATTTCAGACCAGCTGTCCCGCTTGCACATGATCCTGAAGCCTTTCATGTTGAGAAGAATCAAGAAGGATGTAGAAAATGAATTGTCAGATAAGGTGAGAAGAAGTATTTCTCTGGAACGAGTATTACAGCTGTATTGTCATAGCTCTGTTCTCTAATCTGGTTTTTGCAAACTCGTTTGTCAGTCTGCATGACTGGAATTTCACTGTAGACTTCCCTTGGTCCTTCACTTTCTTGCATCACATCCCAGCAATGTCATTAGCTTTGAATGTAACTGAAGAACCCCTAAATAACAAGCTTCTTTTCTAGAGAAAATACTTTGTTACCAGTTAAAAATGAAATACCTTTAGTCCTGGTTAACTTGACAGAAGTATCCCTAATGGCAGTGAAGGAGATTGATACAGCAATGACTGGGTGATAAACATTTCCAGTTGCCTTTCTGAAGGATTTGGCATGGGTTTAGGATTTTTTTTGCTTGCCTGTATGGAGTGAGAAATACACAGTGGCAACATCGTATTCTTCTCTCTTGTCAGTCTCTTAACTTCACATGGATGTTAGCAATACTAGATGATCTTGTTGTCAACAGTCCCCAGGTTTTGGCACCATTGGCTGAGAGACATCCATTTTGTATTGATGTGTTTATTAATTTCAGTGGACTTCTCACAGCCACTGTTGTTGTGCGATGCACCCATCACTGTTGTGGGCTGCTGACACTCCTTACCATGGCTCTAAGTGGGGACCTGTAGGATGGTAGAACTGAAGTCAGATTTTAAACTGATCAGCTGCAGGTGTGATGTTTTCACAACTTCTTAAGAATCTGTTTGCTTAGTTGTGTTCACATACTTTTAAAGGTCTGTCTCCTACATCATTACCTAAGCCTTCCAAAACACCTCTGTTAGTTAAGTCCTTTCCAAGTTAGATCCTGAAATGCAGATCTGAATGCAGCTGCCTATAAATGTATTTTTTGAGGAAGCTGTGTTTTTCTCAAGGTGTGTTTCTATAAGCTTTATGTACATTGATGTCATCATCCTTCATTTCAGAGATATAAGTGGCTAAATCTTCATTATAATTTTGCAGATTGAAATTCTTATGTACTGCCAGCAGACAAGTCGACAGAAGCTCTTGTACCAAGCTCTGAAAAACAAAATCTCTATTGATGACCTCCTGCAGTCATCAATGGGCACTACTCAGCAAGCACAGACCACCACTAGTAGTCTCATGAATCTAGTCATGCAGTTCAGGAAGGTAAGGCTACTTTAAATAATAATTTTTGAAAAGTGTAATCATCTGTTAGCACAGAACTAAAATACGGCTCCTCGAAAACACCATATAAAAAAAATTCTGGCATTGGCAAGCAAGTTTGCCCTGCAGCTCAGTTGTGTTTTGGATGCAGTGTGGCATGATGTCGGTTGAAGAAGAGCTTTAGCCAAATGGTGCGTGCATCTGCTGACTGGTTTGGTTACAAAGTTTGGTTTGGTTAAAGGAAGCCATTCACTTGGGAAGAAGAGGCAATAGCTGTTATGTGAATAGGAAAAGGTGTGATGCCATATTCAAATTTGAACAGATACACTAAAATAGCCATGCAATATTAAGCAATACTAAAGTTGTAGCGATCATTGGTCACAGTTGATTTGGGATGTAGATGCTGCATCGGACTAAGTTAATTCCTCACAGCTTTTGACATGCTCTCTTCCTTACAGGTGTGCAATCACCCAGAGCTGTTTGAGCGACAAGAAACTTGGTCTCCATTTCACATCTCCCTAAAGCCATACCAGATTTCCAAGTTCATCTACCGTCATGGACAGATCAGGGTCTTTAACCACTCACGGGACAGGCAAGCCTATTCCACTTTCTATCCAGTTTAGCTTATTAAGTATTATTACTTACACTTATTTTATCTTTGTAAGTGCTAATTAACTCCCTTGCCTGGTGCATTTAAATGCCATTGGCTGAGCAGTCCATTTCCTTTTAGTCATTCAGCTGGTAAGCATCTGATACAGATGCTCTTTCTTGGTGGAATCCTAATCACAGAATATCCCTTTGATTGAGTTAGAAAGCCAGGAAGAGGAATTTAGAGTTCTTTTTGATGATGTGTGGTAGAATTAAGCTTTAAAAGATTCTTAAAACAAAAAAACCTCACGTGATTTCCCTTCAGTGAGTTTTCACATGCAAGGAAGCTATCAGTATCTGTCTGTTGCGACATGGTATAATGTGAGCATCTGCTAGTGCCTTGACAGCTTTTAATGCTCACCTTGGATGAGGAGAATCTGCCCAAGTGCAGATTGCTGTTTTCTCCAACCATGGCAATTCTTGATTAATTTTGTCTGCATTCAGTTATGAGAAGTGCTCAGTGAAGAAACGAGAAAAACATGTATGAAGACTAGATCAGCTTTTCTAGAGCATATAATGTGGTTCCTCAACAATGGTGTGTCTCAGTGTCAAATTAGCAGCAGTGCATGTAGACTGAAGATGCTTTCCTTCTACTGCCATGCAATTCCACATATTCAGAGTGCTGAAATACTTACAATGAAGAAGTGAATGGCTACTCTGTATCTTCTGCTGATTGTGTGATAGAACATGTTATGTGTTAACATCTTCTTAGTGATGTTGTTTGCTTTTGTTGCTTTCATTTTCAGGTGGTTACGGGTTTTACTTTCGCCATTTGCACCAGACCACATCCAGCAGTCTCTCTTCCATAGGAAGGGTAGGTTTACAGTTCTGGGAAGCAAGTTGGGTTTTAATATGTCCTCTTCAGGGGGAAGGACTGAGAGGCCAGATTAATTAGGTCTCTGAGATAATCTGATCAGAACTTGTTAGACTTCCGTTAGTGTTTATACATATATTTCCTTTGCTCAGAGAGTGAAGGATGGAAAGCACCTGGAAGAATAATCTGTGGATAACTTGTCATTTAGGTACTGCTTAATGCTAGTGCAGTATCTTAATTCAGTCTGTCTTGTTTTAACTTGCTTCAAGAGATTAGTGCTGCCTTTTTAGTCTAATGTGGATTTTTCACAGATTCAATTCTAAGAAATCTTGGATTCATTTCAGTACACTGTGTGTTGTATCTTAAACTGCCAACTTTCTTTCAACTAGAAACTAGATGAGATGCTAGTGACCCAGAATCTGTCAATGAGCAAAAACCCCAGAAAAGCTGCTTATATTGACAGATACAATTTATTATAGATTATTGAGTATTTTTCCTACAAGAGCTAATTAGTTCACTCAGCTACTGGGATGGGAAAAACTTCAGAAGTAAAAAGCAAGAGAGATAGTGGCTGCATTACTGTGCTGAAATCTGTTAGCACAGACCTGTTCAGTTGGTACTGGGGCTATGCAATGCACATGGGTCAGCCAGCAAGGCTTTTTCCTATCAATTCCTGCATCTCCTTCTAACCCATTTGACTTTCTGGTTGAGAGGGAGCATGTGAGACAGACATCCAGAGGTATGCATGTTCTGGTTGGCTGTCTGGAAGATATGTGTTCAAATTTGCAAATATGCACACTGCCTATTGAATCTTAATAAGTGAAACAGATGTTCTTACTGTCTGCACTTGGGCCTAGAATGTATTTTGCTTTTTTGGTAGATGCCCTTCTCTTGCCCACACTGGAAAATGAACTGGCATGTGGAGTCAGGCCACAGGATTCAAACTGAACTTTCAGTATTTCTAAAAGATCTAGGTTAAATTAGAATCTCCTGTTTACTTGCCTAGATTTGTCATGTGTCATAGAATGTGTATCCTGAATTGATGAAATAAGTTTAGTTTTCAGCTATGAGTGTCTCTGAAATGTGTTGGCCTAACTTCAGTATTTCTGTGACCTAGGCATCAATGAAGAAAGCTGTTTTTCTTTCCTCCGGTTTATTGATGTCTCTCCAGCAGAAATGGCAAACCTTATGAATCAGGGACATTTAGCCAGGTGAGGACTACTGTTCTTTTTCTCTTTTAGTAGTTACAGGAAAAGTACAGGTGATACCAGTCATCTAAACCTGCATTTTCTATGCCTCCTAATATTATAATTTCTCTATTATTATCTAATACTACAACAACTTCTAGAGTGTTCCTCCAGGTATAGAGCACCATTATGCAATACAGTTTTTATGCCCCTGTCACAAGAAACCCTGTGTTACAAAGCATTGACATTGTAAATACGCAAGATGGTCGAAGGGCAAAAGGAGAGTTTGCTTAGGGACATGCTGCAGGTTGCTGGCATTATCAAGCTCAAAATCCAGACTTTGGAAGGCCAGTTCAGTGCAATTCTTACCAGTTGCACTTGAGCGTATGTTTTAAACACACGTGGGATAAGCTTGTGCTGTGGTAGTTGTTCTTCAGCCCTGAGCCATATTGCCTACTTTCCACATGTCGTGTTTTTAATATGCAGTGGAATTCTGAGGCATACGCTTAGAACTGTGGATTTATAGCATCATGAACTGTATTATCTTGTAATCAGAGGTGATCTTTATGAGTTATAGTGTACTCTGTAAAACTCTGAATCAAGTTAGATAGTGACTGTAAGAAATTTGAGATTAAAAGCAAGTCTTTATTAATAAATAGAGATGTTTTGCTTTAGGGCTTTGTAAGTGTAATATTCTTTTTTTGTATTGGTTATTTTGAATTACTGTTTCTTGATTGTACTTCGGTAACATAATTGAGATTTCTCTTTGTTTATCTCAATAGTCTTTATGATAAATTCTGCATTCATTACACAGGTTGTTATGAGTAATTTATATGTAGAACAATTTACAGAAATTAGAGTGCAATTCTAAATAGTAGTGGCTAACTGGGGCTTGACCTTTTTAGATAGAGTGCTTCAAAGTGTATCCTGATTTAATCACTTGGATTCAGTTAAGCCACCTTAGAAAAAATTGAAATAAGAGTAATATAATTGGAAGATGTCTAGAAAAAGTTATTTTCTCTAAGTCAGGACACTGTAAGCCTGATATTATGAAAAAAAATCCCATTTCTGTCAAATAGAGTTATGCTGTAAATATATTCAAGCCTTTCTTTCACAAAGCAGTGAATAAATGCATCTCCTGTGTTCTGTTGCAGATGGTTAGCTCTTTTCCTGTCTCTGAAAGCGTCCTACAGGCTCCATCACATGCGCTCCTGGATGGAGACTGAAGAGGACAAAGAGCAGGGGTCATGTTTTTTGAGGAACAGGGATTTCTTGCTTGATGTAAATTTCCCACTGTCTTTCCCTAACTTGCACAGCTGCACTTTGCTGCAGGTAAGCAAAATTTCTGTGATCTGGAAACAGTAACAAATCCTCATGAGTGAGAAATGGTGAAAACCATTCTGTCCTTATAAAACAGGGAAAACAAACTTGTAAACAGGATGACGATGTTGTCTGCTTTTTTAGATACAATTAAGAGACTTCAGAGTGCTGAACAGAAAAATAGTTTAACCCGTCTCCTTCCCATGTGGTGATACATTCCAAAACTTCCTATAATGAATAAAACAGTTGACTTAGAAGACTTCAAAATACTAGTGCAGCACCAAAAGTAGATACAGGAGCAACAGAACTAACTAGACTCATGATTTGTCAGGGATGGATTCTATATGTAAGCTTAAGAATTTCGTAATGTTTTTTACATGCAACATGCTAATTTTCTGGCTGAAACTACTCTTTTCTTGTCAAATTCAACACAGTGTTGCAGCAACTGGGGAAAACGGAGACCAGCCTGACAGTATTTTATAGTTGGTGGACAAGCATGTTCAGTGGTGTGTTTCTACTCTGAAATTAGCTTCTGCTGCTGTCTGGTAGACTCCAGATTTATTCAAATTACTGTGTAATCCAAGATCATTTTTGCTAATCTTTTGCCTAGGATATATGCGAAGATTTTGCCTTTTTATGACTAAATTGCCGTTGATTTCCTGAGTTAGATTAAGGCTCCATTGATTCAGTTCACTGGGAAGTAAGTTCACAAAAGTGCTAGCTTGGAGTCAGGAAAGCATCTGGGGCAGTTAGCAGATATGCACTAAAAAAAAATCTTTTCTGAAACAGTGAGATTGTGCCAGATTTCTCTAGGGAATATTGCTTCTGCTCATGAGTCTGGAAGGGGAAAGGAGATAGCCAGAATTCAATTGAATATTGTGTGGAGGAAGTTGAAATTGAAGACGCATAAGCAGTAGGAAACCAACCTTGGACTTGGTGTCATGTTTTGCAGCGTTAACAGCAAAGCCAACAAAATGAGTCCTCCTAGTTATCAAACAAAGAGCCAGCCAAGTGAATGTGTGTGCCTGTTAACTCTGGCTGTGCTGGTATTTCAATATTCTGTGTTTCTGTGTCTAGCTTAATAAAATGTCTATGCTATATGAATGTGCTTTCAGTTAGTTTTTTTGAGATTGCAGTCAGCTGTTTCTACAGTGCCTGCAGTGCTTATCTCTGGGACTGTACTGTAGCTCTGTCCTCTTGTTGGTATGGCTAAGGAGAATTTGTGTGGTGTCATAAATGTGGCAGTAAAGAAGATGGTATCAGAAGTTGTGTGCACTTAGAGGAGGTAGCATTCATTTTTACATATGTAGAAAGACAGTCCAACTCCTTACATAGCCCTTGTTTCATGTGTATAAATATCAAAATGAAAATCATTAATCTTTCTGAAGGACAAAAGATGGATTAAGATTATAGATTTTAAATACACCATGTGGAATATGCATGTGTAGGTTTTAATATTGACGATTTAATGTAAAGCACTTGGATAGGCTACAGACCCACCTACACCACAGCCCGGCAAGATTTAAACATGAATTTGGTTTCTCCAAATAATTTCTATTCTTTGAGGATGTCATTACTTATGTCTTAGGGGTTCCCAGGGCTGTTGACTGTGTGTAAGTAATGAGTGTTTCAACTAATATGTTCAATACAGAAAACAGCCAGCTGAGGAGCAGAGTTCACCAGTGTGTGCAATACAGTGCATTTGTGACAACCCCAGTGAATCCAAAGGAAGAATAGCCCTACAGTTATGACAGATATTTTAGAGCTGTTTTCTAACCTGCCTGTTAGACAAATTACCACCTAAAGTCACTTTAAAATAAGCTGTATTTATAGAATTTTGTTTGCAGAGCTTGCACTTAGAACACCTTAAAAAAAAAAAAGGGTGCTTGGAGAGTGCAAAACCAAAGGGACAGTTGAAAACAAACTGTCCTTTACATGCCTATCTTTTAGCAGCACACATTATTGTGAGTGAAAATGAACAAACTTTTTCCTTAGCCCAAACTGGAGGAGCTTTCAGTGTAACATTCCCCAAGGCTTCCTCTTGGGCGTCATAAGATAGTAACATGTAGGGAGTGAGGAGGGTGAGAAAAGAGGAAAAAGGAAATGGTATAAATCTGGAAAGGCTTTTCTTAACTGCTCAGATCAGCATTTCCGATGCAGGAGACAAAGTATGAAAATAAGTCAGTAGAAAAAGAAACATACTTACTTTTAATGGATATTTCTGAAATTGAAGTAACATCTTTCTAAAGGTAGTGTAAGTTTCATCATGTAAACACAGAAATCTTCGGCAGTGTGAGGTCTCTTCATTGCCCTTGCTCAACGCCTCCACACGATACATATAATTTGTATACACTGAATTAAATTAATATAAAACCTGCTTTGTTTACATGAACCCTTCTCTCTTTTCCTTTCCTAATTTTATTTCTGATAGAAAGTTTAGGATGTTAATGAGCTTAAGATGCTGGTAGCAATCACCCATACTTATGTGCAGCTATGTTTGCAGTATAGGAGAGCCTCTTTCAAGACTTACTTTGGATTGCATAGTTGTAGTGAATGTGTACGTTCTTGGTTTTTAACAATCTTCCACTTTGGTTTTTGGCTTTGTTGTACTAAGGTATGTGATCCATTTCAGAGCTGTGGCTGTGTTCAGTTCTGTAACCTTACCTAGTCTTTTCCATGTGTGTGGTTGATGGGAAGCTGGTTTCCACTGGCCCTATTATATCTCGTGACTGCTCCATTCATGAATTCTTAAGAGCTGCATATGTCAGAATTCAGAGGGATGTTTCTTATGTGACCTGCTCATAATTTGTACACAGGAATCTAGCACTCAAAGAGAGATTAATGCCCAGGTACAAATGTTTTTCTCTTATTTTGATTACCTTCTTGAAGCTTTATTTATGTTTCTTCCTGGGTACTTCAGTTGCCTAAAGTCATCTTTAATAGGTCTTTGATAGTGTTTTCCAAATGAGAATTAAGTAACAAACTTGCATAGGGTTGGAATTACAGTTTGTTAACTTCCTCTCTATCCATTTCTTGTATTCTCAGTTTCCAGGAAATAATTACTAAACCCCTCTACTTAGCAGGGCCACAATCAGTATGCCAGTGCTTGCTGTCATAAGACTTTCTGGAAAGCTCTTGTGACTGCCTGCAACACCGATTCCTCTTCATAAAATCGGCTGTACTCCCAGTGTGGGGCCCAGGGGTAGGGAAGAGAGGGCTTTGAGCTAAAGCAGTTGTTCACTATTCCCCCTCTAACTCTTGCTGTCCTTTCTCTACTCTCAGCTGCAGAACCCTGCCTCTGCTGATGTGGGCATTCCCCTGACACATCCTTGTATGAGCCAACTGCAGAAAACTTTGTATTTTCATGGCTGTTAAATTTTTTGTTTGATTAGATGTGTAGCCAAATAGGTTTCTGGAGAGGAGACAATACTAGCACAAGAAGTGGCACAAATGCATCATGGGAAAGGACTCGCCCTTTTCAGCAACAGTGTTGGTGCTCTGTTGCCACTGTTTCTGGTTCTCAGATGAGTAAGCCAGCATTCGTATCTGTTATCCGCAGGCACGTATTCCCAGCCCTTTGATTCCCACACTGCTGTTTCAGCACACGGTCTGTTTTACCAGGTGGTGAAGCATGCCACAAAACTCACTTGGAGTGGAGGGGCAGGGGTTTGTTTTCATCTTGATCAGCATCTTAATGAGTACAGACAGCTAGGCCAGCAAGAAGGGGCTCTGTGGGGACAGGAGTAAACATGTAAAGCAGTTGTTGCTTAAGCCAGCGTTACTGATTAAGAATTGCCAGCTGGGTAAGAGCCTGTTTTTTGGATCACTTCGCATTATACAGTGTGGGCCAAGCTTTGACCTGTGCTTTTTAGCCCTGCTGTCAGTGAAAGACTACTGTCAGCTCTTTCTGCTCTCACCTTATATATATAGAGGAGCAGATGTTCAGTCAGAGTATGAACTTTATTTTTGCCAGCTCCAGCCCATGAATGTCACTGGCAGCAGCTGAAAGACGCGCTTACGGGCTAAGGTTGAATGTGGGTACTGCTGGCATGTATGTACAGTCAGACTGTTTTCCTCCCTTGACAGCAGGTTCCAAATGATACGTGCTAGCCCTCTGCATCTTGCCCAGTAAATGGAAATAAAAGGGCCCAGAATACATGATCCATAATAGACTCTTACTGTGGATGTTTTCTAGCATTTTTTGACATATATAGAATTGCATATGTCCAGTATATGACATGCTATACAGGGTGTCTGCTTCTGTCATGTACCTGGATGTTTAGAACTTCAAATACTAGGATTTCAGAAAATGGGGAGGGTCTGTAAAGTAAAAGTAGCATGGAATTAATTTTAGTGCATTAGGAACTGGGGTAGAACAATACCAAAACTTGAGATCCTGTTTACCTTTTACTTATGCAAACTGCTGGAATTGCCAGGAGGGAATATCCTGTGGTCCTATGGCTGTGGGAGGTATACCTCTTAATGCTTCTAGAATTATTGCTAGTTTCCTATTGTGTGCAGAATAATGTTCTGCATACTATGGGAAACAATTAAACGTAATATAGAACTACTGATCTCTGTGAATATAGAAGAGTCAGAATAAAAGCTAAGTGGCAGAAATGACTTAGTCTATAAGCAGTTTATTTAATTGTTTGATGGAGATAATTACAAAAAAAAAGGAACCATAACTGATGCAAGCAAAGAAAATTTAATTTTTGTTAGTTTTCTGTGTAGAGTTGAGCATCTTCAAAGAGCTTTCCTTTCTTTAAATTGCACTGTCATCTGAATGTCTCCACTTCTGAGGCAGTATATTTTTCTGTATCAAAAGGACATTGTGGCAAATTCCAGGTTTTAAACATGCATTTGTTCATGCTTGTAACCCTGCTAGCACTTTCAAAATCTTCAGGATAAAATTTAGAGCCCTTTTGCACAAGAAAGAAGGAGGAGGTTGGAAAAGACGCAAGTCTTAAGTTACCAATCCAGCCTTATTTAAATTCTTAATTTTTTTCTCTCTGAGAAATTTCATTTTAATTTAGAATTGATAAATGAGTAGCTAGAAAACACCCTGGGGTGTTTCTAGACCTACTAGAATATTCCTGTACTTCCTTCATTAGAAAAGATAAGGTCAAAAGGTTCAAAGGCAGAAAAACTTGTTTCTGGTTCCAACTAAGCATCAGGACAAGTTATTGATATGATCTATTCTGATTGCAAACATTTCTGGATTTGAATGTTCTGATAATTACACAAAGATTTTTTACATACTTACTGCAGAAGATGTGTAAAGTTTTCCTTATTCAAAGAGAAATATGTATGGAATGTGCTTTGTCTGTCTTCCTCATGGGTGGATACAAGATTTGAGAGGAGTATTTCTTTATAAGCATAGTAACTTCTTAATTTTAATTTTGTTTTCAGAACCTTGTGTTCAGCAGCCACTGTAAAGCAGTTACTGGCTATTCAGACCATGTCATATATAGAAGGAAATCAGCTACCTCATGTGTACGATGCTGCCAGGTGACTGAGCTGCCGTCCTTCCTGTGCATAGCCAGTCCACGGGTAAGTCTAACTAAAGCTGCAAATTATGTATTTTCTGTTGTGTTTTAAATCTTGGTAGACTTGTGTCTTAGGAACAGAATGATATATTACTTTCTTTTGGTAGGGTAAAACTGTTGTGAGGATATCCTTTTGCTACGGTATTCAGTAGAGGGTTTTTCATAGGGGAAGTGACTGTAATGTGTGCTGAAGGGAAAAGGAGAGTTGTAAGATGCACCCAACAGGAGTTGTTCTGAGATTTTACTTTCTCTCCTAATACCTAAAGCAGTTACAGAAGAGATTTTAAAGTAAATTATTCAGTGATAATCCAAGGGGGAAATTTAGGTATAACATGAACAGAATGAGGTGGTTGTTTGGTCAGCTCTGATGACAAAAGAGGGCTGGGAAGCAACGCTTTTTTGACAAGGATGTTTTCTCTCTTATGCTCCAGGAGGGAAACACCAGATTGCAGTATATAAGGATTACTCAAGTTGGCATTTTCTAGGTCTTTTGGATGTTAAGTGCTACTTCTTGGGGTTGTCCATCTTTTAAATGAATTTTGAAATTAATTTAGTTGAAGTTGCCTGGGCTGACACAAGAGACCTTTATTAGGTCTATGGCTGTTGTATTCCATGTTGTTGGATCTTGACAAAACTGAACAAAAAAGACTTTTATTACCAGACCATCCAGATGTTATATTCTTTACCCACTGTTGAAGTTACTACTGTAGGCCTCATCAAATGATGTGCAATTATACTTTTGCATCTGGAGAAGGGTGGATGGTAAGCAGGACCTCACAAATGCAAGCTCATTACCTACCTGCTGCTGCTCAAGCTGAATTTATCTGTGTCAGCAGCTCTAGGGGCTGGGAATCCAGCTGAACTGCTCAAAGTCACGTGTCACCTCCCAGTTACAATGTACTACCTGGTTGAAGAACAAGAGGTTATTCTGAGAGTAAATTGTGAAAACCACTTCACCTTCAGATTCCTTTGATTTGTCGCTCTTTGTAGCTAAATTTGCATAATGGTAAAGAATATGCGGAATTGCTCCCCTACAGCAGAAAGGGTGGAGAGGGGCTTTAGAAGGCTACATATGAAGGGAAAGGCAAGAAGAAATCGTATCTGACGTTTATTCTAGTGAATAAATGTTTTTTGTTTTGGCTTGGCTTGGCTGGTGTATGAAAATGATTAAGTGTAGACATGACTTTTTGTTTCTAGGAGTACAAAGACTTAATTTTATGCTTGTTAGAAACTTTTGTCAGGAGTCTAGAAGACCTGAAAGAGCAGAAAGAGCACATATGTTCTCAGAAACTATAGCCTTCTGTTGTTGTTCGACCTGTGATGAATTTTGGGAAGTTAATGGAGCAAATTATAGAAATAGGAGCATATGTTTATGTAGCAGCTGGGGGAGGGGGTCAGTGTTTTTTTTCTCTGCAGGCAGTTTTCCTAAGTACAGATAGGTCTGAATCATAAAAAAGTTAACTTGGAGGATGGGTCTTGCATTGTCATTAAGATGCTGATTAATTAAGTTTTGAGTAATACGGTTTGGTTTAGTTTCAGTAGATCTCCTGTACTCTGGAATATTGAGCGAAGTAATTTTGATCATCTCACAATGTCTGAAAGGTTAACTTTGCATGGAGATAAATGCAGGAAGCATTTTACAATTGCCCTAGCTAAACTAAGTTGTTTAATTGAAGGTGGAAATGCATTTATACATCCCTATCACTACATTTTTGATGTATTTCTGAACCCTGACTGTTTCAATCAGTTTGACAACAATGTGTTGAGAGAGGAGGGTTTAGTACTAAGGACTGCGCTACCTTTTGTTACAAGTAAAATCACAAAAACAAATCTGTGGGGGAAAAATGTGAAAAAATGCACCATGACAAAAAGGAGTGTGAACAAGCTTGAATGAAAGATTTTTTTTTTGCTCTGTTTCAGAAAAGTATTGTTTTGTCTCATAAGGGCATGTAAAAGATACAGGACTCTACCCTAGAAATATGTGCCTGCATTTAAAAAAAAAAAGGAACTGATAGTAAAGATAGTCTTAGGTCCTCGGATGTCAGTCAGTTTTACAGGGGATATGTAGCAAGATTAGTTCTTGTTAATGTAGAAATAGCACTGAGGCACACAGAGTTTGTCTCAAGATTGTCTCCTAGTAGTTCTGCCTTAGGGTGAGGTGTTACTGAAACATGACTTGTAGAATCTTCTGATAGGACTTTGTTTTTCTTGTAAAATCCTGGTGTACAAATCAGTGTATTTTTTTCAGTAGATAAGCTATGTTTGTGTCAGAAGTTAGTCTGCTCTGTTTTGTGTGTAGTGGCTGCCTGTCCTAGAGGTGGAAAATCTAGGTCCTGGAAGTGAGTATGGCAAATTGCCTGTGCTTGAAAGGAGTATTTGTTCCAGTCTGTTCAGTGTAGAAATATGAACTGAAATGTGATGGTGAATATTGTCTCTTAAACAACCTAAGTCTGTACCATCATTTGTGGGGTACAGCAGTGTTCAGGTGACAGAACTTGCCTGCATTTTGAATTTTTTGTGCTTTTAGAGAGGTTTTGCCCTTTCTCGCAAAGGTCAGACATATGCTTTGACTGCAGGTGGCAGTACAGGATAGCAGCAACTCTAAAAGTACCTTTTAGGTAGTGGAAATGTGTTCAGAGTCTCAACACAGCCCCTTTCACTTTGCAGTGTTTTGTGTGGCTGTGTGTAAGACCCACAGACAGGTTTTAAAACAGCTCTTGCCATCTTGAAAACAATGGCTTTACCCTTATTGCAAAGATTTTGTGTGTTTTTTGTTGTTTTTTGTTATGTACTATAACTGTGCTCTTTAATACGTTTAAACAATTGTTTGGCTCTTGTAAAGAGAAGCGTCTATGAGATTAATTTATTCCTATGAGAAGAGCTCCTGTAAAACTGGTCTGGGCCACAGTTCCAGCTAGGAAACCTTGCTTAGTACCTGTTACTTTGAGTTAACTGACAAATGTTCGGAGAAGTACAGCCGACCTCTAAGATACCAGGCAGTCCTGAGGTTGGGGTTGCTCTCTTTACCTTACAGTTCTAAAGTGCCATGTTTAAAACTGGTGATGATTAAACTATCTATTGCTTAGCTTTTAGTTAAGCTGTTAAAATGTTTTCATTTGCACGATACAATGTTGTATATATTATATTCAATATGTAGCAGTTACATCACACGAGAGTAAGCTGGAACAAAAATTTAAACCCCCTTCAAACATAGAAGCTTTTCATCTGCAATACAAAGATGGTTCTTTCATTGTGTTTCATGTTTCAGATGTCCCATGATCACACAAATTCCCACCCCTACTCAATTCTGCCGGAAGTCCACTGCTTACTGTTCACCATGAAAACCTATAGACTTCTGTACTGTTTCTTCCTATGCAGCCCCGCTGCCTTTTTTAAATGTGAAGACTTTCACAAGCTTGATTTTCTTTGTTGTTCGTTTGTTACATTGCTTTTCATAGTCCTGGAGGGAATGTCATTTTGCACACTGGTAGGATTCATGACAATGTTTTTAACTTATATGACTTTACATGGAGGATTTTTTTCATTGTACTTCTCAATTAAAAGCAACAATGACTTATAAAGTAGTGATATATTTGCTTCCTATATTGGTGAAGAAATTGTCACAGCATTTCAAATTTCTCTGTTACTACCCTGTACGGTAAGGTTAAATGTCTTAATACTAAAATTTATTTTCATTTCTATGTGAGTTTATAACACATTATTAAGTATCTGGATAGTATGTAAAAACTTCTACTGGCTTTCTTTCGTAAACTTGGTTATAAATTTTTTTGTAAACGCCCCAGAATGTTTTCCCAAAACAGACATATATTGAAAAAAGATAGAAAGAAGTTGGTAATCTGCTTTTTTTTTTTAATTCTTGTGCTAGACGGTAAATTATTCTGCATTTATATTTCAATTAAAGTGTTGTAATTGTGTTTACTGTGGATCATGTGATTTAACTCTGGGTGAAGTATCTGAAGTTAAATCCAGCAGAGCAGTCCGTCCTGCTGTGTACCATGGCTCAGTTTCACTTGGTTGTCGTCCTTTACCGTGGTAAGGGAGAGATAAGAGAAAGCTGCAGATTTTACAAAATACAGCCTTGTCTGCTGGAACAGAGTTTGCTTGAGCACCTTGCAGCCATTGGTATTCAGCTGTTTGGTTCATGTGCACCTTCCGCTCTGAACAGATTTGGGTGGATGGGGCAGAAAAGGGGGAGTTAAACTGATGGAGCCGTTCCAGAACAGCTCACATGGCATGAAGTCACGCTTCACTTGTTTGCAACACTGGTCTGTCCGGCTGCATTGTATATACTGAAACAGGTAATAGGGCATTGGATTCATAGAATGCAACAAGAAAAAGAGCACTATTTCTGTGGCCCACTTCTGTTCAAAGCGGCTGTAAAGCACAAGAAATATGCTGTTCCTTTTTTTCCCCTTTCTAATTTATTAATCTCCCTAATTTTGAATTAACACATGAATTTCTGTTAAAAACAATATGTAAGTATCATTTCTGCTAATGAGATAAATACTTACTTGATTGTGAAGGGTGGAACTAAAAATCAATAAGTAAAAGAAATCTTGGCAAAAGGAGAGGTACAGCAAGGATATTACTCTTCTAGCTTTGCTATCAGTTGTGTAGCAGTTGGCACAAGGCGTAGCTTATCAAAAGGTAGGTTTTCTGTGCCTGGTTGTTCATACGGTGTTTTTGTAGTGTGATGTTGCATCTTCGCTTGGTTTAAGCCAAACAAAGGATTGTTTTCTGTTTCTACATTTCATAATGATTTGACTTTTAAAATTTGATCCTGTGGTAAGGTACTTGAACTGGGGATTTGGGGGCAAGGAAAAATGTGAACAAGAATATTGATTATTATTATTTACTTGTAGGTAACAGCTGTTCCACTGGAATTCTACTGCAATGACCGAAGTGCAGAATATGAGCGCAGGGCACTAAGGGAAGGAGGAAGTCTTGAAGCAAAGCAGTGTGTACTCCATGGATCCCCTGAGCTAGCAGCTGACTGGCTGAAGCAGAGCTCCCAGTTCTTCCCAGAGCATCCAGGAGGGCTCTTAGGGATCAGGCCTCAGAACGGCTGGTCTTTTATTAGGATACCAGGTAAGTTTGGAGGTTGTAGTGGAACAGAGATGAGATAAATAAGGACATCTGTTATTTGGTGGTAATTTATGCTTGGTTATAGGCTTTTTGCAGGGTTGGGGATGGTTGTGTGTTTGTTTTGTCTTCTGAGTGGAAGTTAACCCTGACATCTTAAAATATACCATCTTGCATCCTCTGTCTGAAGTAAATCTTTGATGGGTACTGAAAAGTCTAGTACAGGTTTTTCTAATGGTTACAAACCTCTTTGCATGTCAGTCCTCCAAGTGACTGTAAAGAGGTAGACTTGCTTACTAAAGCACAGTCTGCTCTCACAATCAAGTACTATCTTGAGGTTGGAGATAGGAAGATTGCACGGAAAGTTAGAGACATACCTTGCCTCCTAAGGTGTGGGAAGAGCTTCATATTGTCCTAAACGATCTTTTATTGGTCTGCCTAGTGAAAAGGTTAAAATTACTTGTAGCAGTCTACAATGAGAAGGATGGGTTTGAGGACCATGTTCAGAGCAAATTGGCCTGGAAAATAAGGCATGAGGGATTTACTGAATTTTGGTTGAAATAAAGAAGACTTACTCATATTTCCTTGTAAAGTGGGAAAAAGGTACCAGTGTACCAGTAAAATAAATGTACTTCATTTTTTCTTAGAATTAGACTAAAGTAATCCAAGAACTCATAAGGTTTGATTGCCAGTACTGCAGTGACTTTCATGGCCCAGACATGCTCTAGCTGCCAGAAGATGGTCCTGAGCAGGGAGCAGAATCCTGCAGAAAGTACTAGAGATCTGATAGATAGCCAAGAGGAAAAACAACTTATACTGCCAGATGCAAAGTTATTCCCAGACCCTTTTGGGTCAAGGATGTTTGGCAGGGGAAGTTAGTACAGTAAAAGGAAAATGGCCTTTTGCTTGCTACAGTCCGGTGTAAGAAGGTACCTTCTTAATTGTTTGGAGTCATTTGAAGCACGTGCACGTTTGTACCTATGTAATGGAGAAACCATTTTCCATGAGCTTGCACTGGATTAATACTCAGTGATAGTTGATGATTTTATGGTTTCTCCAGTAATTCTTTTAATTGTTTGCCAGTTATTTGGAAAAAGAAAATCAATTTTTGTAGCAGAAAAGTGGGAAGTATTGAAGAGATAAATTAAGATAGAAGACATGGATAGAGAAATGCAGAAAAGTAGCCAATGCAGAAAAGAGACAGGGCTGCATTCTCTTGAAAGACTTCCATTTTAAGCTGGGAACTGTTGTCAGCCAAAAAAATTAAGAGGAAAAAGGTGAGTAACAAGAAGCTTACAGGAGTGAGAGAATAGGTGCAGAGTTAGGCAAATTGTTGTCAAAGCACAACAGAATTTGGTTGAGAAGGAGGTTTGGATGAGTGTGTTACATAAAGCTGGCTTAATTTAGGAAGTGTTGGACCTAGAAGTGAGTTAAAAAGGTAGTTTTGTACAGCTGTGTTTTAATTAAGTGGAAAGTAGCATTCAAACCTAAACTTACTCTAAGAGGAGAGGGCACACACCCCAACAGGACAGCTGTGTTCATAGGTGCAGAAACAGGCATGGTGCCTTACAGAAGGTGAGTGATGTGCTGAAGGAGTCATTTGCAAGGCTAAAGTCTAGCAAATGTCAAATTGAACAGTCGCTGTGAAGGTCTGTGGCAAATAGGTGACAAGAAGAAAAGGGGGACACCTCTCTCTCCTAAACCCTGATCTATCCTCTCCCAGACTCAGCATTCCCAGTACCCTGGCAGCAGGCTCAGCTGTGATCACTGTGGGAATCTCTTGAGGCTTTTCCTGTTCTTTGAAAGAAAAATGGTCCTGGATTAAATGGCAGGAAGTGTCTGAGTCCTTTTAGTATCGATAAAAAGCACCGGCCTCACTGGCTGTTTACTGTGAGAGCCAGCTAGCTCCTCACTGACCCCATTGTGCCGTCAGGAGGGGAACCAGGGGTGTCAACTGGAACCCAGGCTTTATCTCTCTTTCCTCTGCTTTTTGCATGTCCAGAGGCACTTTTTCTCATTCTCCACAGAGCGCTGAGCCCAGCTATGGTCGTCAGCCAGAGCTCCTGACAAGGGTTATTCTGAGTCATGATCATTTGTAACTATTCTTCCCAGGCCCACTGCATCCCCTTGTAGATAATTTATGTCCATATCCTTGCATGGCTGGAGGCAGTTGGATTTGGGTTTTTTTCAGACTGAAAGCCATTTGGTCTGGTTCCTTTGTCTTGTTTATTTCATACAGTGCTGAAGAACCCAAAAAATGTGTCCTAGGGAGAGCTGTCTAATAGTGCAGTACAGAACCTCTATCTCCTAACTGATTTAACGTTTTAAAAGTTCCTTTTAAACAAAAAAAAAAAAAAAATGCAAAGAATTTGTCATTGGAAGTTGTTGCTGATCATTAAAAGTAAAAAACCGTAGAACTGCAGATTTCAGAAATACCCTTTAAAAGAGTAATAGATTGTCTTTTTCTTCTCCTAGGTAAGAGAAAATGGGAAATAGAAGTGAGAGAAACTAGAGGTGGCAGAAGCTTTTTTTTTTCCTCTTTTGAATAATTGTGGTGTTTTCTGAAGGTGGCATGAGTAAAGTACATTTTCTGTTACCATTTTCCAGAATTTGTAATTTGAAGCACTAGGTGGCAGGCTTTCAGCATGAAAAAATACTTGATCTTGGAAAACACAATGGCATCAGGATAGCATGCTTAAAGGTGCCAGGTTAAGGATAAATGGTTTTCTCTTTCAGTGATGATAAATCTCTTTTTTGGTAGTACTGTTTTGCTCTCCTAAAAAAAACCCCAAAACTTTCTCACCAGTGCAGTCTGCTTCGCTGCTGAGATATTGGATGACTTATGAACTGTTAACAAGTTGCTAACTTTTCAGACCATCTGCAAATAAATTCTTTACTTGTAATTTGCATTTCATTGCGATTTAAAAATAGTTACTTACACAATGGAGACCTCAGGAGCCAGCAGCAAAGGACGCACATCATTTCCAGTTAGCAAAGCTTAATTCTACCTGTTTCATGCTTTTGTGAGAAAAACAGTTGCATGTTGCTTTTGGAAACTTGCTAATATGTTAATCTGATCCTGTCAAGACTGACTTTTGAACAGACCCTGGTGGTTCTCTTGAGTTTTCTTCCAGTCAGATGGCTTTTGGTCAATAATCATGTTAGTTTGTCATGTATATCTAGACTTTTCATGTAGCTTCACTCAGTTTAATTCATTCTGAAATAGCAAGCTGACCAATTAGAATAAAAGCAGAATGTCATGGCTGTATTTATAATTAAAGGAAATAATAAGATTTCCATAAAGAGTAAACACTGCTATTGTGCAGAGGTTTTGGCTTCCATAGGTGTATTTTAAAACCAAATAGCTGTAAGTCATTTCCATTTTGCTTAATTGCCTATGCTCAAAATTTGTTTTTCCTTAGAAGAACGCATGAAGCTATTAATGATTTATATGTAATTGAGACTGATTTCTGTTCTAGAGATGAGTGCATCATTATACATTATGTTGCACTTAGAACAAATGCCAGCCTGATGCGTGGGCTTGAGTTTTCCTTACAATGTTTCCTTGGCTTGGCTCTCCAGTTAATGGATTCCCAAAGGTAGTTGCTAACAGTTCAAGCAGTGATGTGGTACTTGCTTCTGGCAGAGCAAGATCATCACTGGCAAAATGAAGAGCAAAAGGGATAAAAACAGTGACTATCTAGGTAGGCAGACAAGCAGGAAAGACCAGATCTGTCTTGTCTTGGGTTCTTAGCTAGTGAATTGCAGGTGCATGGCTCTAGAATTACCATAGGAGAGAGCATTCCCAGCACTGATATATAGAGCAAGTGGAATAACTAATTATTTTAAACAATATGGAAACTCACCATTTTTTGAATTTCAGGAGACTGTTGGTTGCGTCATCTGGTGTTCTAATGTAGATCCCACTAATTCCAGCATCAAGTCCATTATTTATATTTAAGCTAAAGTATATTTTTGAAAGAAAACAACTACATTCCTGCTTTTCTCAGCAAGTCCCTAGCTGTTCTTGCAGGAATCGCTTACTACTCTGCCACATCACTGCGCATCTACCACATCACCTTGGTACTCACGGAGTATGTTGCCTGCTGTGCTTGTATGATCTTTTTAGGAGTGCTGTTGTGTGATCTGTGCTCCTCTCTTTCACTAGTATGAACCTGGTTTTGGCTTTATTAAAATGCATGGTGGTCAGATGAAAGAATTAATTTTTGTATGTAACTTTTTTTTAAATTGGTATATTGGGCAAGACAGTTAACTGCCTTACAGAAAGCTGGATTTTCTTCAGCCCGTGAGTTAATTCATTCTGTGAAACAGGAAGTGTGCAAAAGTGTTACCTGCTAGACATTAGAGAACATTACCTACTAGACATATTGAAAATACTTGGGTTCTGTACTAGCCTGCACCATCTGCAGTTGTCAGCTTTCCGTTTTGGCTGTAAACCTGAGTTCAGACATCCAAAAGAATAGAGAATCATCAGTGGCCTTTCCAACAGATAATTTTTTGGAAGAAAATTTCTCTTCATCCTCTTTCAACAGTAATGTATTGTTTACTGAAGTTTATGTACAGAATGTACAAACAGGAAGATCTCCTTCCTGAAAAATACTTCATGAGCAGTGCTGAAATAGAGAGGACATGAAGTATAAAATCTGAAGTGACTGAAAAGATTGCCATCTGGAAACATTTCTTAAACAAAACAAAAGAGAAAAAAAAAGGAGAGGGCAGGGAAGAACAAGGCAGTTCTGTGAGGGGATTGTTGTTTTACAGTGACCTAGAGAACTGTTCATCACTTTCTGCATTGGTGAGGGGTATGATCTGTGGAGGATAAAGCTCAGCAGCAGGTAGCAGCAAATGTGCAAAGGATGGCATTTTCATGTGTGAAGTGGAAAATATTTCTTGAAGTGTCAAGGCGTATAGTGCTTGTTGATCTGGTCAGAATAAGACCTTAGAAGAGGGATCTGGCTGTCCAAAAAAATGATTGAGCCCATACTTGAGATCAATCTGTGACAAGATTTCACCAGGTGGGTATATTCATATTGCTCCCGTCCCAGCAAACGAAAGTTATTGTTACCATTGTGCTTTTAAGTATCAGCCAGAAGGGATGTTGCAGTTTCTTCCATCACACCTCCTTACTTCAGGGGGAGTGCAGTGAATAATGCAGTGAAGTGCTAGGAAAACTTAGAAGTTAACTTGTTGCATGTATCAGGTTTGCTTTAGTAATTACCTGCTTTTCCTCTATTTCTTTTTAGATAAAGAGAGTCTGATCACTGACAGTGGAAAACTTCACGCTCTTGATCTTCTGTTGACACGGCTGAAATCTCAAGGACACCGAGTTCTCATTTACTCCCAGATGACGCGGATGATTGACTTACTGGAGGTAGGAGAGCTGTAGCTGACAGAAGACAAATTATGAAGATGGAGATTTAGCAACACTGTTTTGGAAAAAGTACCATAATTTGGATGCAGCAAACCTGACATAAATTTACTATTACCCAGTTAATGCATTAAAATATGAGGATATAAGAACTGCCATTCAAAGTTTAGACCTAAGGTCCAACCTAGTGTTATACTGTATGATACCAGTGTGTAACAGCAGATGGTAGGAGGAAAATGTACAAGAATAGTGATACTTCACCATTAGTCACTCAGTTTCCAGCAGTTTGCAGTTCAAGAGGTTTCTGAACCAAATGTGCCTCCTGTATTCTCAGTTGTCCGACATGGATTCTTCTTCCATGAAGTTGTTCACATTTGCCTCTGGACACCTTATTAGGTGTTGGCATTTGCACTGCCTTGTGGCAAGGGGTTGCATGGCTTAATTATGCTCTTTTGCTGGTTTTGAACTGCTTCTATTTTCATTTGATGCCTACATGCCCTTTTATTGGAAGGAAGAGGGAAAACAGTGGTAAATTTTACAGTGTTAATGTTGTAATTTCACAGACTTCTACCATTTCCCTCTAATACCTGATTCCTCTGCAGAAGTTTGGTAAACATTTAGAGGTTCTCTGGCATATGGAATAGGAAAGAGATAAGGAATGAAGTCATAACTCATAATTTAAATACAGGCAGTCTGCCTCTGAAGAAAAACAAAAAAATCATTATTTGATGAGCAGCCATGCCATCAAAGAACTAGGATACTGTCTTCTGCACAATAAACTAAAGAGAAAAAGTGAGAAGCCTGAATCAATAGCTGCCTAAGTCATGGGTTCTGTATGAACAGGAGAGTATTTTAAGGTCAGCAGTTAATAGTTCAATAACAAATCACAAGCTGAATTTTGTTTTTGCTGCTGTGAGGAAAAACAGAACTTGCATGGTTGCAATTCTGTATTTTGGCACTTTGCCCAGCATTACTTTGTATGCCTCTTTTTTTGGCAAACATTGGACATGGTGTAGGTTTGTTGATACCCTGCATTACACCATGAAGTCCATAAAGCTGAGTGTTTAGTGCTTCTGTCTTTTCTCTTAGCATTCCATTTTAAAGGCTTGTGAGCAAACTGTTTTGCTATTCCACCTCTTGAATGTTCAACTTCACTTGTGTTTTATTATCCAAATAAGCCACCTACTAAGTCCTCTGTTTTTCTTTCTCCCCACCCAAGTAACAGAAGCTGAAGTTAATCAAGCTAAAAACTCAATTAATAAGAAAATCCTTGCAAAGGTTGTGGATATGTAGATATTTTTCCTGATCTGTCAAAATATCTATATCCCATCTGCCTACTGGAATATGAAAAAACATAGGATGTCTTTTCAGTATTTGGACCATATTACACTAACCTAATCTACACAGGGCAGAGAGCACAAAGCACATTGTTTACAAAGTTATAAAACCATGTTTGTTTTATGTAGCTTCAGCTGAAGAGCTGCTGCGTAGTTCAGCCATTATAAAATGGCAGATTTAAATACAAAGAGGAAAATTATTTTCTTTCAACAGAAGAGGATAAACTGTAATTTCAGTATTGTTATTTCATGCAGATATGTATTTCATACTTTTTAAGATTTCGTTTCTTTTTCTCCATATGATTGCTGTCTTCTTTAAGAGTAATTGTCCATGGTTTCACTGGGAATCAGATTGTATTCATGAGATGAGGGGTCGAATTATGTTCTACGTGAAGTAAAATGTTGTACTTTTGGTTATACTCTACCAAAAGTTAATGAGTTGTCTTAAAATGTAAGAATACTCAATTTAGACTGTGAAACAATATGAAGGGAAAATATTTTAGTGGGAAAGTATCAGTGTGGAAGCCCAGAAGAGCACTGGCTTTAGCAGCGCTGCATTCTTACCATACTCGGGTGATTGTGTGTTTTTCCTGTGTAGGTGCTCTGTTGCAAGGGTTTCATTATTTGTCCTAGACTGATGCTTCTGGTGGCTTGGTGACCCCTTACACTAAACAAGACTGGCAGGTAGATTTTTCATGCAGGTCTAATATAAGGATCTCTATATGAGACTGAACCCTCCCTGTGAGGCCTCCCCCACTCCACTCCATCATTCCTTGTGGGGAACTAGAAAAATGAGCAGTCATCAAGTGCCTTCCACAGTTACAGTAGAGACCAGCTTTATTTACTCTTTAAATATCTTCTTTTTCTGCCATCAGGGTTCTCTCTTTAGCAAAACCCATGCCATTTCTATAAGTGATCAGAACACTGAACTGCTGAGAAGTGTAGTAGGAATTGCAATGTGGAATTATTTTTTAATTTTTTCTGAATTGAAAGGGTGTACTTTTAATATTTGGGAAAGTACTGCACACAACCAGTTCACAACAAAAGGATGTTTCATATGAACGCTGTTACACTCCCGTGAAGTATCCACCTTGCTCAGAGGAAGGTGGATGGAGGCAGACCAGAACCTGTTAGATGATTAGCTAAGGGCTAATGTACAAAGCTAGTTCGAAGACCGGGGGGAACAGCCCATAAATGCCAGTGCTGAAGGTCTAGAATAACTTGTTCTTTTGCACTTTGTGCCTTTGTGAAAATGTCTGAAGTCTGGAATAAGGATAAATGCACCTGATGGAATGAAAGAAGTTGTTTTCTTTTTGTGCTGGTTTGTCCAGAAGACAGATAATGAAAAGATGGTTAATAAATGAGGGAAGACTAAATCAAGATCAAACAGTTGAATCATCATAAAGGCAGATAAAGACAGTAACAATGAAATGAAAGGAAAAGGTTCTTGTAATATTAGCAAAAGGATTGTTCAAATTTGGAGAAAAGGTGGCATCATTGTGCCTGGCAATTCTCTGTGGTTTTAGTTGGTGACAGAAACCTGTCATAGAAATCGAATAAATCAACAGTAAATTAGGACTTGTTTGTCTGTGTGGTGAAGTAGCTCTTCTCTGCTTTGAACTTCTTGTATTGTACTCCAGAAATCCTACTAACCATGAGCTCTGTTTCAAAGATGTAGTCCAAGTGTGGATTTGGCCATTTCCACAATTTTTTATTTACCTAATTTTCTTCTGCCTCACATTGAAGCTTGCTTCCTCCACATCAGTTTTTTCTCTATTCCTTATAATATGGCAGCTCTTTAGCCATTTCTGCAGTAGTGGAGCAGAACACAAAGGGATCAGGAGCCCTGAAGGATGATTGACAAGGAGAACTGGGTGTGGTACTGTCAGAAGGTTCACTAGAGTGCAAGCACTGCCATGTCTTGTCATAGCATATCAGTTCTGTGTCTGCTGAGCACTGTGGCTTGGAGCAAGATGAATCCAGTAGTTCTTGCTGCTAAAGCACTATCTGTTCCTTTCTGTCTTCATTTGCACTCACAGCATCTCAAAAAGACTCATGCACCAGTAGGGTTAAACCTAACTCATGTAACCAGTAGATGTTGCATCTTGTCAGCCAAGCAAGGGTCCTGTTGTTCAAGCACCCCAGAGGATATCTTTCCAGGGAAACTCTGTGGTTATTTGAGCTTTGTATGTAATTCAGACTTTATTGATAGTTGCACAGGTATCAAAAAATGCTGAGAACCTTAGAGCACGAAAAATGTGTCTCACTGGAAAAAGCCTTTACTTACAGCATTCCTAGCTGATGCCATTTGATATGTGTCTCAGGCAATGGTTCCAGTTCCGCTGCTTGGCAGGAGCTGTGGGCTGACACACCAGTGTAATGTTCAAAGTGTTCTTGTATGCAAGAGATTCACAGGCTCTTCACTGCTGAGATAAAGCCTGGACAGACATTGTACAGCACCAGGTTTTAAAAATCACCAGTCAAATGGTATAAAATCGACATGGAGCTGGTGCAATTGGTTTGTTTGGAAAGGTTTGCTTGCACAATAAAAGCTTGGGATTTAGTAAAAATTTAGACTCTGTGAAAAACAAACTTCCCATTTTAGTGATTTTGTTTACCTATTTATTTACAGGAAAAGGCATGTACCAGGTGTGCAGTGCAGCAAATATATCCCCAACTCTGAACTGACGTTGTCATTTATCTCTTACATGTAATGCAAAAGCCAACATATGATTGAGTAGCTTTAATTTCTGGATTGTATTATTACCAAGTATTGCTTACAGAACATTTGTTGATGATATTTAGGGAACCTTGTTGTAATTAGTAATCCTCCTTGTATTGCGTTGTTTTTTTTTTTTTTCCTGAAATAATCATGATTGAACAGTTTCAAGAACAACTATTTTTTTGGTGCATGTTCTTTGCAGGAATACATGGTTTATAGGAAACATACATACATGAGATTGGATGGCTCTTCAAAGATTTCTGAACGAAGGGACATGGTAGCAGATTTTCAGAACAGGTAATGTATTTTGCAAGGTGTGTTTGTGCTAAAATACATGTACCTAGGAAGCTGGTGTAAGATGTAATGAAATAAATGAAGTCTGCACTTATCTTTCCTTGTATCAAATTGACATAATTTACCTGAAACAGTTTCTAGGTGGTTTGCTCACCAGTAGTCAGTGGTGTTGATATTGAATCTGTGAAAGAGTATTAGAAGCAATTGTAGCGTAGTCACCTACTGTACTTCTTGCCAATCTAAATAGGCTGTTGCTTAGAAAGAAGCTCAATAGAAAGGCAGCAAATGTCCATTGGTTATTAAATGCTTTGACAATTGACACTGTAAAGATGAGATTGAAAATCTTGCATATGGTAGAGTATTCAAAGTGACCTAGTTTTCTGCAAAACAAACCATTTAACCATATTTTACTAAGAAACATTGAACTAATAAACAAAAGATAAAATGGGGATTTTATTAGCTAGAAAGGTAGGGTAACTCTTCTCGTGTAACAAACCAAAATGGATCCTGACAATTTTTATAAGCACATCAGGGCGCATTATTTATAATGATTGAGTTTATGGTTATTAAGTTTCCTTTTAATCATGAGATATGGCTCGATACAATGTCATTTTGGTACAGTAGTTCACAGTAAAGTTATTCTTCCTGTTTGTTGACATGGGCTTGTAAGAAGGTCACTTCCCCAATTCAGTGGAGTTAGGTTCATAGATAGTTGTTTATTGCAGAGTGAAAGCTGCATTTTAGACTAGAGAAAAGTCCTTGTGTTAGTGGTCCCAAAGTATTGTAGCTGAAGATAGGAGTCAAGGCCTTGCAGGTCACTGGTTCATGAGGCTGATGGACCCGAAGGATTGTGTTGCAATGATGAGTCTTCTAGTGAACTTGAACATGTGCAGAAGTAAGTGAGAGGACCATGTAGTACCTTTCTTTCTGCCTGTTTCCAGGTGTCAGGAACAAGTTCCTTGCAGGTTATGATGTCCTCCTGGAATCCTGACGCTTCCTCCTGTAAGATGCTTTAACCAAACAAAGGGAAAAAAAATAGTTTTATTAATGAACAGAATTTGTTTTTATTAATGAATAAAACAACTGAAGAAAAAAAACAATTTCACCAGGAAATCCCTTTGAAATGTAGGTCAGCCAGTCTAAACAAGAATTCCTGTTAAAACGTTAGTTGAATTCTTCTTATACATAATTTACTTATGAGAAATATTTCCAGGAAAAAAAGCATGACTGAGATTAAACTATTCTGCAGGATATCCTTGCAAGGTGCTGAAAATATATATCTATGAGATGATAATTTGTTCATGTAATCTGTGGTTCTGTCCACTTTCCTTTCCATATGGCATATCCAGAAGCATTTCACAGCTGGATGTTCAGGTGACTGTCTATACACACATCCCACTATTGTTACAAGAAAACAGATTACCTGGACAAGGGTTACCTTCAGTGCAAATAGGCACCTGTTGACTCCTCTGGCTTTGTTACCTTCTAGATAATGTCTGAAGATTCACAGCTTTGCTTTAGTTCCTTCCAGTTCATTCAGCAAGAGTTTCTGGTACTTTACTGATTTAACATTTGCCAAGTTGTTCAGACAGTGTAGTACCAAAAGGATGTGACATTCCAGACTGTGTTCTCTTAAGCAGAGAAGGACAATGTGTCAATGTCTCTGGAGACCTGACTAGTGTACTGTCTGCTTTGTTTGTGCCAGCCTGTTCAGAGATCCATAAGGTGTTGGAACGCTTCTAAATACTGCTGACCCTCCAGAGACACTAGTGCAGTTCACAGCCTTAGCAGAAATTTTGATTTTGCTGTTATCACTTGAGTTTTCATCAGTACTTAGTCATGCTACATATAGGCTTGTCTCCGTGTTTGTTCTGTTCAAAGTGCCAAATTTAGAACAAAATTTGCATCTACAGACTTTTGACATTTATTTTTCTGTTTTTATCAGTTGAGCATCATTAAGACAAGATTTCTTTAACGTCGGGTCAGTTCTGTGAAACAATAAATTGTTCTTTGTCCGTATGAAATCTTAATTTCCAATGTGGGCAAGATAAACAAGCCCTGGTTTATTTTGATACAGATTAATAAACTGCTATTGCAAATTGAATGTTTACATGTTCAGACAGTCCTCACTTGTAGATTAACTTCTTTCACTCTTTCATATGTTTTTTTTTCCTCTACTGTGAGTGAACAGCACAAAACATTCTGAAATGTTCAAGTAATAGAAATAGCTCTGATTGCTTCATATAGGTCAGAAAATTGCTTCTGTGGTTATTCCTTGTTCATGCACAAAATAAGGGGGTTTAATCTCTTTCCTCTACAGGAATGATATTTTCGTGTTCCTGTTAAGTACAAGAGCTGGAGGCTTGGGCATTAACCTTACAGCTGCAGATACGGTAGGTGAAATTTGGTAACAATTTATGTGGGGAAATCAGTCATTCTGTGTGAAAGTTGGCACTCTCTTGCCCATATTGATCAATATTTTTAGTACTGCCATTCACATTGTGAAATTGCATAGCCTTGTTTACTTTGTTATTATTCACAATATAATATTATCTTTATGATAAAGTTTTAGAATATTGGACATTTTGGTACACAGTTTTTGGTTACAGTTGGAAATTTCTTCCCTCTCCCGACATATTTGAGTACCAGAGTCCAGAAAGGAGTTGGATTACTGAAGGGGGTCTACAGGTGCAAATGACACTTAGATGAAACAGCATTCACTGTATGAATGACCCTTTTGCTCCTAAGGTTCAGTTGCAAAGGAACCAGTGGAATAGTTACAAGTTACCCTTTTTTCTGTGCCCAGAAGAATGAAACAATGCCTATAAAAGTAGGAAGCCATTTGTATTTGAGTATCAGCTACTCAGGAAGGATAAATTTCTTCCCCTGAGGTGTTAAGACAGACCGATTTAGGTGAATTGCAAGGATTTGCACTCTGGAGCAGCTGCCACTAATCACTTGGGAAGGAATACTGATGAGCCATTCATCTTTTATTTACAGCTATTCTTGTGCTTCTAACCCGCACCTGGTGTGCATGCAGATTTGACCTCAACTCCATAGCCACACAAACCCAAAGATCTCTGAATCAAAAAAATAGTACATATTTTTAAAAAAAAATCATACCTTGCCATCAGTCACAAGAAATCAGAAGAAAACAAGTATCTGTAGGATTTTCAGGGTTTAAAAGAAGAAATAAACAGATGGAAGCTCAGGCAGGCTCCTTGCATGAGCATTTTTAGATCAGTATTTTTCTGTGTAACTTCTTTAATACTTTACTTTGCTGTCTAAAATTTTTTAAATGCTTTTGGTTTTTATGCTTATTATGCGTAAAGTACTATTGGAGTGATAGTGCAAAATGAATTTTAATATGGCGTTGCAGTTTTTTATAGTCAAAGTACTAGAAATGTTAGACTTCCTCTAAGTTTTGAATAAAAATTGGAGTATTACTTTTTGCATGAAATTCTGATATGATGGCAAGTAACACTAAAATGTGTCCATGATGTGCTTAGTCTATAATTAATTGCATGACAGTGATTTACTGTGATGACAAACTTAGGAATTTTGTGTCTCCCAAGCAGGTCTGTTTAAGAAGATACTAAAGACATTCTGTGGAAGTTGAAACATTCATAGTGTCAGTTAGTTTGAATTTACCTGAAATGCAATGGAAGAGATTTCATAGGACTGGGCAAGGCTAGTTTAACATAGCCTACAGTGGGGCTGTAATTCTGTGAAACATGGTTGAACTTTTATTGTTATCATATATTGGATTTTAGTTTGTTTAATCACCAGGTGCTCTAAATGTATGTTTTTACTTAATCCTTTCTGGTGTTGCCTTGCAGGTAATTTTCTATGACAGTGATTGGAACCCAACAGTAGACCAGCAAGCCATGGACCGGGCCCACAGGCTGGGTCAGACCAAACAAGTCACCGTGTACCGCTTGATATGTAAAGGCACCATTGAGGAGCGCATCCTACAGAGGGCAAAGGAAAAGAGCGAGGTAGGAATAAGGAACTCATCTGGAACGAGAAGTTACAGAAATGGTATCATATGGTAGCATGAATAAAGAGACAGAAAAAGTGTCTGCAGGGAGACAGAAGAGAAGGCAAAAGGAAGTGTCTTTGTTCAAATTCACAAATTTGTGTCCCTAACGCAGCAGCAGCCCAGTGACATTATATGAACTGGAAAGAAGCTAATTATTTACAGTATGACTTCATGAAAGCTATTTTTTATGTTGCAGTGGAACACTTCAGGCTTCTTTAAGACTAGGGCTTCTGTCTTTGCTGTGTCAGAGTTACTGTTTCCTCTCATGTTACACAACAGCTGATATTTTTTTTTAAAGACATTTGGAAAGTAATCAAGTGGAAATTACTTGAGGTGTGATGGTTGCCAGAAAAGCTCAGTGTCCTGCAGCATCAAGCAGTAACTAAGTACTAGGAACTTGAAACCTCATGACACTTTATTGGCAAAAAAATAACTAAGGAGAGTCATGTTTTTCAGTAGCAGTAGGTACACTATATACAATATTCAGATGTTTTGTGTACTTGGGAATTTCTTTTAGCTTTTGTCTTACTTGGATGCTGCTCCTGATGTTGCAGCAACTGAATGCATTCACATTTCCCTTGTTAAAACCATTTTTTCTTATACATTGCACAAGAGTTACCTGAAATCAGCCTGAAAATCAGGTGTAGTCTTCTGTTGGTGATGCAAATAATTGAAATGGCCTTATGTTAAAGCTTGTTCTCTTCTGCTAAGTTACAACCCTTCTTAGTTGTTGCATTTTTTAAAATATAGTTGTAGTAATAGAGGCTGAGTGAATTGCTTAAACTGCAACACCGACTCAGTATGGAGATACGGTTTTCAGTCAAGGAGATGAAAAATGTTGCACCCTTTAAGAATGTGCTCAGCATGATCCTTTGTGCAGTTTACTTGAAAATTTGAATAGGTAAGGGCTGTTGCTGTATTTTTGTTTTGTTATCTTCAGCAGTATATTAATACTATAATAATCTGTAGTTTATTACATGCTGCTTCAGAAAAAAAGTATCTTCCCATAAGGGATGGTAGTTGTTTGGTGTCTGTCTCAATTGCTTCTCGTATTTTATACCCTGAAATTTTGCTACTAACCTTGGTATGATAGAGAAATTGGATCAAGTCTGACTTAGATGTACTTGCATGATTTTTGCAGCCGGCTTTCAGTAATGGGTAGTGAGAAATGTTTCATGGCTGCTTTGACTAATTTTTTCTTCACTTGGTTTTTTCCTTCTAGATTCAACGAATGGTAATTTCAGGTGGTAATTTCAAACCTGACACCTTGAAGCCAAAAGAGGTGGTCAGCCTTCTGCTGGATGATGAAGAACTAGAAAAGAAATGTATGTGAAATTGGTGTTTCAGCAATTCCCCCGTTTTCCACTTCATTACCTTATGAAATCTGTGTTTTTATCTCTACAAACACATGTATTGCTGATAACAACTTCTGTTTCCTGTCTCTTTTTGTATTGCCAACTCTTGTTAGTATAAGCTGGTTTGATATCACTGCTGAGCTGAATGAAGTTGTGCAAAATGAGACGTGATGATGTGATTAAGTTTTTATTGGCACTCATTCAGGATCATTACATTGTTCCTGAATGACAGAGCTTTGACAAGAATTATGTAGGTCATGACAAGAAAAGTATTAGTAAAAGTGCTGTATTTCATCATGCTTTTGAAGTTAGAGGCATACACTTTCATGTTGCTTGAAAAAAGAATTTCCCTGTAAGACTTTTTAGTGACTTGGAAACAAAGAGTTTTAATAGAATAATGTTTTCAATGTGTTTTAGTTTCCATACAACTGACTTTCCTTCCCAGTTCTGTTAGAATTAAAACTTCTTGTAAGGTCCATAAAAAAATATGAAATACCTTTCCAGTGGTGACAGCTTTGTATTTCTTTTCCAACAGTGCGTCAGCGTCAAGAAGAGAAGCGACAGCAAGAAGAAACAAATCGTGTGAAGGAACGTAAACGTAAAAGGGAAAAATATGCTGAGAAGGTATTTTGATACAGAGAGGTTGCCTGTGTCAGTGATAGAGCCAGAAGAGCTTTTGGATCACTGTTATGAGATGTGGAAACATTTTGTGCCAAGGCAATCTTAAGGAGTAAACCTTCTTGCCTTTGCTGTTGAAAGTCAGTCTGTGGCACTTTCTTACACAGAAGAGGGATATTACAAAATAAGTAATGCAATTACCTGTATTTTAGTCATTATCAACTTCAAAAATAGGGAATTACTGCCTATGCAAACGAACCTGACAATCAACTGATTGTTAAATTGATGACTTTATCAAGATTTTGTTCTGCAAGGACAAAAGGGGAATGTAAAGGCAGCACCAAACATGGATAAAAGCCATATAGCTATGAGGCTTCTGTGGAACTAGGGAAGATCAGTTTGTTTAAAAAACATCACTGAAACCAGTTTATGAAAATTCTGAGTTTTTAAGACAGGGAGGCTTTGCGATAATTGACTGGAATTTTGTGTAATGGTGAAGAATTTCAAGTTCACTCCAAAAGGTACTGGAAATCAAAGTAATTTTGTAACAGTAATATTCCATCATTCTGGCTACTTTATGAAGAAAAACAAACTCTTCTAGAATCCAGAGAAGGAGCATTTAAGGGCTCTGTTACCATATCCTTCAGAAACTTGTTTTGGGAAATTCTGCATCTGGCATTCCTTGAGTTAAAATACTGCGCTAGGTTTTGAGATTTTGGGTTGCTTGTTCCCATTCTGTTTTATTGCCTTTTTCATTCCTGTTATTACTTTATTTATTTCAGAAGAAGAAGGAAGATGAATTGGATGGGAAGAGAAAGAAAGAGAGCATGAACCTTGTGATCCCATTTGTTCCCTCAGCTGATAACTCCAACCTGTCTGCTGATGGGGATGATTCTTTCATTAGTGTAGACTCTGCCATGCCCAGTCCTTTCAGTGAAGTACGACTCACCTCTTCTTTAACCTACCTACTGTTTCAGTTGTGTCTCTACATCCTGTAGGATTCTTGTCTGTTATTTTCGCTATTGTAGAGCTTTGAGTGTGTGGGGAAGTGACATGTCTTAAAGGTGAACCATGGAAATGAAAATCGATTATTGAAAATGCAGCAGCTGCTAATAAGCTGCCTTTCAGCTCCTCATGTTATTTGACATTCCATTATTCCACTCTCCTTCACTCTCTGCCTCCCTTTTCTTACAGGGAGTTCACATCTTGACTTTCCTCCCTTCCAGTCCCTGGAAATTTTCCATTCTTCCCTGGAGTCCCACTTACTTTCCTCCTACTTTCTTGTCTGTTTTTCCTGCCTTTGTCATGCTCACATTTATAACCATGTGCCCTCTCCCATACCAGTACCTTCCACAGCAAGAACACTCTGCTTCTGAGCCAAACAGTATCTCTCAAATAGCTCCTTGACATTCAGTTTCTTTCGAAGTACCCCTCACTGGTCTTACCTGTACCTCTGCTTCCTCACTTGCTTCAGGTTCTGAATTATTGTGGTTTTTCTCCTATGGAATTTAAATTAAAAATTCTCAGTGGCACACATCTTATTTTGCTTCATCTGTGTGTAAAGAATTGGTTTTAGCAGCAAATGTATTTTGTTCTGTGCCATGTTGATTAGGATTTCTGTACTGTACTGTTCCTTTATTGATCAAGATTTTTATTAGCAGTAGTAGTGGATTAAGAATCCTGTTTTCTCTTTTGCAGTTGAAAATGCACAGTTGAACAGCAATTTACTTAAATCTGCTGAGCCCATTAGTCTTTTGCTTCATAACTTAGCATGTATTTTCATGAATTGAAATTAAATAGCGGGTGGAGGTCTTTACTGCTGCTCAGCCTGTAAATAAAGTGTGGTGTGATCAGGCAGATGATGTATCATGCTCATGCTGCTATTCTAGAGAAAATGGGAAAGAACAAGTATCAATTACTTGTGATTGTATAGCTTTTGAAGATCTTAACTATTTTTGTACCTTTTCCTAACCTGAGAAGCTAATGGCTTTGTTCTCTGTCACGTTTAGATATCCATCAGCAGTGAATTACATATGGGTTCTATCCCTCCTGATGAGAGCAGTAATGATATGCTTGTGATTGTGGATGATCCAGCTTCTTCAGCACCTCAGTCAAGGGCAACAAACTCTCCTGCTTCCATTACTGGCTCAGTTTCAGACACCGTGAATGGTCAGTACTCTTGCCTTGATTTACTACTAACATCTATTAAACCTTGACTTTGCATGGCTAGGTGATAGGTTTTCTGCATTTTTCCCAGGATATATGAATAGTTGGCAAGATTTGGGGGGAAAGAATTGCCTTTTCATTGAGAAGTTACTTCTGATTTGATAGGAAATCTGTTTATAGTCTGTCGTTTACCACACTTACCTCTTTCCTGTTTTAGTTACTTCAAAAAGTTGTGTCCCTTGTTCCTGTGTTAGAGGGCTGTCCTTCCCTTAAGTTTGTTACCAAATTACAGACAACCACAGAACTGTTAATCGCTAAACTTTTCCTTGAATTTGCTGTTGGGTTAATAATTAGTTCTCTATCTCCAGTGGGTGGTTGAGGCAATTTTTTTAAGTGCAATGTAATTTTAAATAATGTCAAGTGTTTTTAATTACTGTAGTTTTCTACAGTGAAACAAACAGAGTCATAGTTCTTGATGAGTTTCTTCAGAGATAGCAGATGGAAGATACTGCATCTCCATCTTCAAATGAGAAAATGCATCTGAAGTAGAACTCGGAATCCTTCACCTCTTTGTAGGTTGGATTCATAGTAATACAAGTAGTTGCAGTTAATAAGATACTGTAGCTGAAGAGTGGAGTCTTGTATACATAAATTCTTTACATGAGATCGCTGCTTGCTAAGTGTCCCTGTTGATGTAACTGGTAGGCAGCTGTATTGCTGCACTCACTTGTGAGGCATGTGAAACACTGTAGGTAGTACTTTTTTAACATTCTTCCCTTGTTCAGGCGTTTCAATGCAAGATACATCTCTCGCTGCGAGAGGCCAATCAAGTCGAAGCCGGGGTCGTCCCAAAGGTGGCTCCAAGGGCAGCACTGGGAAAGGCAGGAGCCGGAAGTCGATAGCGGGAAGCGCAGCGGCGATGGCAGGGGCCAAGGCGGGGGCAGCGGCAGCCTCTGCGGCGGCGTACGCAGCCTATGGGTACAATGTCTCTAAAGGTACGTGGGGCAGGGCAGGCGCCAGGCTGCCCAGAGCACAACCAACCACGTGAGCTCGCGTGATGGCTGCTCACAACCTGCCAGAAGATAGGTTGAAAGTGTTGTGTTGCTGGTATTACTTGTCTGTTATGTTCTGAGATCCAGGCAATACGAAGTGTGACATGGTAAGGGTGTGAGAGGATAGCCAGTTTCAGCTCAGATGACCTTGTGGTTTTTGTCTACCCTTTGAATTATCTCATACCAAATATTTTTCTTCTTGGTTTTTTGTTGGTTTTCGGGTTTTTTTATGTGGTGTTCAGACAGATCAGATAGTGTTGTTTATGCCATGGCTATGGCTCTGGTTTTCCTGCATTGCATTGTGTTGAAGTTATAGTATCACATTCCGAAACCTCCTAAACTGATGGTGATTGAGCTGCAGCTTTACACCGGCTGAAGATAGCCCAGGGTATAACTGTAAGATGTTTTGTATCTTAAGGAGATCCCTCCATTAAACTGTCCTAAGTCATGAATACGGAGTGGCCTTAGGACTGATTGTTAACATACTGTTTGCTGTTGAAGAGCCACAAGTGGAACAATATGCTCATGTGGAATTTGATTCTCTTTTCCATTGCTAGGCATGTCTGCAAGTAGCCCTCTACAAACAGCAATCATTCGGCCTTCCGGACTTACAGATTTTGGACCTTCAAGCGCCTCTTCTCCCTTGAGCTCCCCTTTGAACAAAGGAAACAGTGTTTGTGGGACCCCCAAAAGTTTAAACCTGACCAGCAGTCTCATATCAGAAACTTCAATTCGGAAGCAAAGCAAAGGTGCCCACACCTCAGGTGGTCGGTAGTAATTTTGAACCCCCAAAGCTTGTCTGAACTGCATTGGCTTTCAGAGTAGACCACCCTGCCAGTTGAAGGCATGCTAACAAATGCCTTGTTGCTGTCCAGCACATTTGTGGAAAGAAAATCAAAGCACAATGAGAGTGGGTGGTTGATGTGAGCACTTTGATTATGTGTATTCCAAAAAACTATCTCTGCAGACACTGCAAGAAGGAGGGAAGGGAGTCTGGGGTAATTGGGAGAGTGTCAACCTGTGTTTTATTGACACATCTGACACAGATTCCCAAGAAAGCATCCAGCTACTCCATGCAATATCCTGCAGCTGTGTGTGCTTGAAGTCACACCAATATACTTCCTCTCTTGTAGCCTGAGGTGGAGCCCAGCATTAATTTTGTCCTATGAAATCAGTATCTGAACCGCAGGAGTATCCTGTAGAGTCACAAGACATTTCTATACTGGCAGCTGGTCAGTGAACATGCAGGAGTAATTGCGGGCTATGCTGAAGATGATGTGTGATCACAAAAAATCTTGGGTTCCTCTGGTGTGGGTCTCCAGGTTCTTAAAAGACTTGAAATTCAAAGGAAGGTGTCTCAGGTGGTTTCCAGGTGACTCTTTTCAGCACCATTTGTCAGGAAGATGTTCAGAGCTGCAGAATACAGGGAGCGCTGTCAGGCCTCGTGAGAGCAGCAGCACAGCCTCTGCTTCACACAGTGAAAGAAACCACAGACCAGTGATTGGGTTGCATTTCAGAGTTCTCATCAGCATGAACATGCACTGTGTTCAGAATGATCTCTCTCATTTTTGAGGTGTGCAAAACTCTTGAAAGCTTAGAAACAAAATAATGCTCTATTTGTACAAATCTGGAGAAGGAGGAAAACTGAAGTGCTGAGAAGGAGTTTGTGCTGCTCCTCTCACTGTGCTGTAGCAGAGTGTGGATCTGCAGCTTGCAGTGCTGTGAGAGGAGCAATGAAAAACAACCCTGAGAGAGAGGGAACTGTGCCATTCCCCCTTCCAGCCAAATCCTGGGAAAAAAATTATCTCATATCCCAGCCATCCCATTGACTGTTCTTGCAGTGTGTTTTCCCTTCATCTTTGTGACCATCACACACACTGGCGTGGTTGAGTTCACTGCAGTGTGCGGGCGGTAGCCATGTCCCATAAGGCTGATAGAAGGCAGTGCTGCCAGCACCCATCCATGTTCTTGTTCCCTGGTTGCTCCTTCCCCTTTCTTGATGCACAAACCCCACCCGTAGCCCCTTGCTTTGCTGTAAGCGTTGTCTGCATTGCACTGAGATTTAGGTGTGGGACAGTTGTTCTGTCTCACACATTGAATTAAGAGGCTGTTCTGCCGGGGCACTTTCATCCCTTGAGAGAAGCAAGTTGAGTTGCAGGTCCGGGCTGTGACAGTGGAAGATGATTTCTTTTTTTATTATTATAATTTTTTTCTGACTCCCAATTTTTTGCCTGGCGTCCTACAGTGTAGAGCAAGTGCTTCCTGTTGGTTCTGCCTCTAATTTGCACACCTGAAAATAGCAGAACTGAGCTTAGTTAGATTGATTTTTGAACAGATTTGCAGGGGATAATTGAGGGGGAGGTGATGTTTAATTAACTCATGAAGACTTCCCCCTTCCCCTTCTATTCACATGTATATATGATATTTAGAGGGAATCAGACAAATGCCAAGCCTTTTTTTCTCTTTGAATGTGCTGTCTATTTTTGTAACTGAACTTGTACATATGTATAAAGAGAGACACATCTTTCTTTTACTAACTGGAGGAGAAAATCTTAAATAAAATGGAGTGAGATAATTTTATGTAAATCAGTGTCTTTGTGGTTTTTATGCATGTAGCTGTATGAATGAGAGGATTAGGGAAGAGAGCATGGAGGGGTGTGCATCTGGGAGTGCTTCTGGAGACAAACGCTGCTCAGTGTAAAGCTCTGGAGTGTCTGTGCTCTGCCCAGTATCATGTTTGTAACCTTCTTCAGTTACAACTGTACCCTTATCCCATGTTTGTATTCACTGATTATCTCATAATCTATTTTGGAGTAAGCGAGCAGCAGGTCACAAGAAAACAGAAGCAACTATAATGTGTGTAATTACACAGTACCTGAACTTCAGTGGTTGAATTCAATACAGTTGATTATTTTGAGACATCATTCTCTACAGTTATTTCTTATTTTTTTCCTTTTTTTTCTTCTCAGTGGGAGTTAAAAAGACTTTTTTTATGCACAGTCTTGATCTCCAAAGTGCTAGACAATTGCATTACTTTATAATCCAAAGTGGATCAAAAAAAACAAAATTGTAATTTGAAAAGCTTGCAAAAATGTAATACATACTGTCTTGTGCTATACTTTTGGAAGATTAAATTATTGATATTTTAAACACTGTTAAGTATAAAAATAAAACATACGGATTTAAGAGTATGAATATATTTAGAATATATTGATAAAATAAATTATAAAATATATTTAACATAAGTTAAAAATAAAAAATATTTTAAATCATTTAATCCTCAAGAGAAACACCAAATAACAATCACAAGTTGTGGCAAAAGCAGTGGTAGCCCATCTGCTTGCACAGTTTGTGTCAGGCCGAGAAGTTCAGGAAGATGTAACAGTTGTAAAATAAATGAACTGCTAGATAATATTCAGTTCTATTTCTATAAGACAATAAATTTCAACATTCTTGTTATTATGCATCATAGGAGAACAGATTCTGTGATAGTAATCAAGGAATTGGGAAAAATCCATGTGATGGCTGTCCTAGTCTAATTTCTTGGTTTCGGGAAGGAAGTAGTGCTATAAAGACGAACACTGTGAATTTTTTTAGGAAGGTGGAGGTAGTTTTGTAATCAATACCTGGGGAACACTTCTGTTGAAGTGAGCAAATGAGTGTGCAGCACTGAAGCTTTGTTCTTTAAAATTTCACTCTGAGCATCTTTTCACTCTGACTGTGTTATGCACTTACATGGATTAATGGCAGAGAAAGTAATTTTACTCCAAGAGATCAAGATATTTGCTAGAGGTAGAAACCATGAATGAACTGAGTTTGTGTTTTAAGCTGGAATGGTGACATAGCTGTCAGTATGGTTTGGGGGATGTTGGGAGTGCTGTGTATTCATTGTGCTAGTTGATAATAGCATTTTACTTGCTGGTTACTACAGAACTGTTAAATACAGTTCACTGATCAGTGCTACTATTGAAGATATTTTAAAGTGATAATTTTCTTAGGTCCTGAGAAGTTAGGACTTAAAAGTTCTGTTGTGTCCCAGCCTCACACACATTTTTGTAGTTGAGCCTACAAGGGCTGTCTAGTTCAGAAGGGTCCCCAGAACACCCTTTGTCCCCTAGCCTGCATTTTCTCTTTTCTATTATGGCTCAAGTCTGCTGTCCTCCCCATTTAGCCAGCCCCTAGATTTCCTTTCTTTATTCTGCAAAGAGATGAACAGGTTACTGCAGGATGGTTGGAACCTGGAACTGCTTTAATTCTTCACTTCAGGGTATTATTGCTGCACTGTCCAAACGTAGTGTTATTTCTGTGCCTTCTCCCCTCTGTCGCATGCTTTCCCCACCACACTGTCCCTGCTCTTTGCTGTCCTGTGTTCTGTTTGTAGAAACCTGCCTGTCTGCCTAGAGCTGTATCTTGCTTTATTTCCATATTCCCAAAGTATTTCCTTTAGCAGCATTTCCCAGTGGGGGAGGCACGCAAAGCTCAGTGGGAAAAGCTCCATGCAGCGGGAATAGGGATCTGCACTACTTTGATTGTAGCTCAGGAACAGCCAAGTTGCAGCTGAGAGGAGGAAGAGCACAACTGATAAAATCACTCTGGGGCAGGATGTGGATCAGTGTCATTTGGGAAGTGCTGCCCTGTGACCACTGCACTGCCTGTCCTGTTCTGGTCTCGGTGGAGCAAGCTGTCGGGCTTCTGCTCCCAGATAGACTTAGAGCCTCCTCAGCTTCTCACTTCTGCCTCCATCTTTCTGTTTTTGTTGACTCACCAGTCTGAAACACACATTATAACTCTCAGAGAGCCTTTCAGGCCTGTCTTGTGCTCCCCTTCCTGCTCAATGAGGGATGGTGGCGCACGCCCTGCTGTCCTTCGGAACTTTCTGTTGGAGTGGCTGGAAAACAATTTGTAGCTCACTACCCAAAGGGATGCTGCTTGCATGTGAAGTATAACTGAGACATACATACTAAAATAAAGGTAATCATATCTTATACTCCTAGAATTGTGAAGGATTTATTTTTTATTTGCAGCCTGCACCAGTTGCATAGCAGTGAATGAGAGGGGAAGGGATGATTCGGCCTTTCTCTCAGGAGCATCTATTAGGACAATACAGATGGCCCAGCTCTCAGATTCAACCAGCAAATCTGTAAACAAGTTGTTCTTGTAGCACTCACATTAGCATGTGCGCCTCTGAAAAGCATCCAACAAATGCCTCTTGGGATGGAGGAATGCATGGTAAGATGAGTTGGGTTTCCTCCAGCTTCAGCCTCCTCTTCGCTCCTGCCTACCCCTTCAGAAAAGTGAAGTTATTCCAAAGCTAATGGGCCTTCCAGGCATCTTGTACCATTCTCTATTTATAGAATGTTCTTCTAGGCGCATATGAGGGAATTCCTTTGCATCCTAAGCATGAGGAAGTGTTTCAGTACTCAGGTGTGAAACAATGACTCCTTCCTTCCTCAGCATGATGAGCATCACTGATAGAATGAGGTAGGGGAAGAAAACATTGAAACACCACTTTTCTGTCTTCTTGAGTTTCCCGTGGACTGTCTTCCTTCTTTGTCAGTATTGCTGGTTCTGTTAGGTCTGCTGTACTTCACAGGAGACCATGTCAGTCTCTAAACATCCAAGGACTACAGTATCCCTCGTCATCTCTGTGACTGTTTTTTGCAAGCACTTTTTTTCCTCCCTGTCCTCAACCTTACCCAACTCTTCTTAAGACCCAAGTGTTGTCTTCAGTGCTTTTGGTTGGCAGGGGAAATGCTTCTGTCTAAAGTGTTAATTTTTAAATACATGACCCTTATGCCTTGCACCTCTGTTGTGGGGACTGTGAATTAAGATAAAACTAAGCATACAAGAAAAACTCTTCCTGTTGCTCAGAGATTAGAATTTATTTGGAAATTTACTACTGGTTTGGATTGTCTCACAAAACTGATTTTTTGGACTATTTAAAAAATTTATTTAAATTTTCTTGTTTGTAACAAGAAACTAGTAGCTTTCCTCTCAAGATGTATTTAAAACATGCTCTCTTATTAGGTGAAGCAAATCCTGTTGATATCCCCTCTCATCTGTTCCTGTAGTTCCTCTGATGTATCTTAACTTCCCAACATCTTAACTTCCCAACTGGGTCGTCCTCTAGGAAGAAATACATCACAGGTGGGAGCCCTCCCTCCATACCATGGTAAGATGTCATCTGTTTTTCAGGTGACTGTCCTTCAGGTTTCTTTTCAAGTGTGGTGTTACAGTTTCCCTTGATGTTACAGTAGAGTTCAAATGCAGAAATTCTCATTTTTATTCAGTTTAGTGAGTACATTTTGGAGTTTCGCAGCTGCTGTGTAGACAAGTGGGTTTGTGATGCTTGTTCTTCCACAATGTTCCCGAAGAACTCCCGCCCAGTTAGGCTCTTTGCTGAGAAAGAACATCCACGTTCACTGGGAACAACTATTCTCTTATTCTCTACTTCACAGCCTTCTGTAATTCAAGTAACTTTTCTCCTTAGACAGGTCAAAACTTGTATCAGAATTGGTCTAAACCCGTGTGAGTTCCTCACAGAAGTGCTTCCAAAGCAGTCACCTTTGGCAGCCCTTGCCTTCCCCACAGTCAGTCGGAAGCGGCAGCGCAGAGTGCCCGTCTGTATTTCACTCAGCCTATGGAAGGCTGATGGGGGTTTTTTAAGAATGGGAGAGTCAGCAAATTTCACACGTAGTTGGCTGCATGTTGCTTTGGGTTTTTTTTTAAACTACATTAAGCTTTTGGCGTGTGACTGCAATTATCTACGTGCTGATCAGTGGAGCGTGCTGCTGCACAGTAAATGCAATGGCACGTGGCCCGACACACCCTTGAGTGACACTTCAGTGTCTGTGACAAAGCTCCTGGGTTTTCCTTTGCAGGCAGAGGAAACAGAAGAGATGTTCAGGGTATATGAACCTTCAGAGAATTTTGAAAACTAACAGCCAAAAACCTGTTTTGAGGGGTTACTCCATGCTTCTGGTGGGTGCTAATGGGAGGGCCCTTCTGAGTCTTTTTTTTCTTATTGCTCCTGCTCTTTCCGTGGAGTTCACGTGAACACTTTTTTGAACAACGTCTGCATTCCTGCAGATCTCTCTTTTCTTGCCATTTAATCTAGATTTTTCTTTGATTTAATCTTATTTACAGTCATAGCACTATGGTATTTCATAGAACTATAGAATGGATTTCGTTGGAAGGCACCTTAAAAATCATCCAGTTCCAAACCCCCTGCCATGGGCAGGGACACCATTTTTTTTGCAGTGGAACTCGAAATAGCTCTAAAGGTGCATAATGGGACATTCCCGTCTCTGGATTTCAAGGGCTCCTGACACAGTAATTCAGCTTCATGATGTCTGTTTGTCCAGATGACTGCAGTCTTTCATCATTCTCTGCATGTTCAGAGTTTGGAAGAAATTACTGTAACTAACTTGCAGTCATAATTTTACTGAGATATTTATTTAATCTGGTTAGCATAAAAAATAAATTCTTCTTAGTGTTTTAGTAATTTGACACTCAGATCAATTCCAATTCACTAATTGAAAACTTACTGACATTGTGATGCTGAATCTGTAATGCACAAGGAGGTTTTTAAACAGTGTTGACTTGGGACTTGAAGTCCTGACAATTCGTTTTATGGGCTGCTGTGAAGTGCTTTATATGATTTTGAAACACACAATCATGAGCTTTGCAGCTTCCCTGGCTTTGATAGCTTGCTGTTAGCATATGCAATCAGGGGTATATATTGTATAATTAGTGTAATTTGGTTTCACTGCTGTCCTTTGTATCATCGTGTCTGTCTGGAATCAAGTAACTAAGTATTAGGAGTGAGAACGGGTTTGGTAGAATATTCACAGACAGATTAGAGAAGCCCAGCTCTGCCTTGTAGTGATGTAATTGATAGCATATGAGAAATGTTGTTTAAATTTTTAATTTAAACCAAATCTCATGTTTGAGATGTTACAGGAGTTAACACAAGTGAGAAGTTTGGAACTGTCAGCAGCTAAAAAAGCTTGAGAGACTGCAAGAAATTTGAGTGATGCCTATAAAGCAAAAACACCCCAAGCTATAAAAAAATGTTTCTCTGCTGAGCTTAATTTTTAGTTGCTTTGGTATGTGAAAGTTTAAGAATACTGAGAGCAAATCACTAAATTTGCAACCACACAGATCCTCACTGAACAACAGCAAACATAAGAGTGTCCATGAAAATATGAGATGACTCGTGTATCAGGATGTAGTGCTGATTACATGAGCACACATTATCTTTTTTCCAGCATGGTATCACTGAACACCCAATGTTCAGTTCCGAGTACTCTGAAAAACATCATCCCTCAATATTTCACAATGTGCTTTGAAAGTCATTTTATGCTTTGAAATCATATTCCTGGTGTCTCAGCTCCCCATCTGTACAATAGACATCATACCTCTTCACAAAGGTCTCATGAAGAGGAATTGGAGCTTGCCAAGGTGCCACAGTAATTTGCAGATGTTGCTATAGTGATTTGCCAGAGAAAAGTCAAAGAGGGGAACAGTCCCCCTGCATTTGTGTGCATAAAGGCATAAACAAATATAGGACCATGCAAGAGGAAAAGGAATTGAACTGCTGCTCATTTTTAACGTCCTCCCATCAAATGAAATGAGGCAGCAATCCTCTGGGAAAACAAACAGTGGATATTTATTCTGACTGAGGCTAGTCCCACAGTTACTTTTTTCCCTCAGTCCTGAACTCATCTGCCCTCAAATTATAGGATGTATTCCCAGGAATAGATTCATATATATGTAGCGTAGAGACAGAAATGCTGCCAGAATCAACTGTGCTGTGCAGCAGCAAGAGACACTTCCATCTGGCTCCTGCCTAACATGTCCAGAGGTGAGTCTCTTAACAGTTGCTATCAAAGGAAAGATGAAAAGCAGCATCTATCATAGCTGTGGGGAGCTGGGCACTCCTGCACTTTTCCCTCTCTAAAAATGGGATTGTGTGTTTGTGGAGAGAAACAACTTGAAGTAAAACACACTCCTGTAAAGCAGACCAAAGAATGTATGTGTGTATAATCTAAAATGAATTTATGTATAATCTAAGAACCTGCTAGCTGTTTGAAATATACTTTTGGCTCAATTTTACTTAAAGAAATGAGTACTTCACTGGAAAACAAGAATAAATGAGAGACTTCAGCCCATGACTTCAGTAGAAGCACCCTGAGGACAGAGCTGCTGACCCCAGCTGTCTGTAACAGGATCTCCCACCCCTGTGCACCTCCAGCACATCCAACCACGTGTTGGCCGAAGTGCTGGGAGGTCACTTGCAGAGCTGGCTGGTGCTGTGACACGTGGAAGCACATGTGCCAGCTCTGCCCCGGCGTGAGGGGTGGGCAGAGGTGGGCAGCCCCTGCCTTCCCTCCCCTCCCCGGTGGCCAGGGCAGCGCCTGCTCCCTCCCTCCTCCCTCCCGTGGCATCATGCGCTTCCTCGGTGTGGACTCAGAGTTTGGAAAGGCTGGTGTGCTGTCTAGACAAGAAGGGGATAAAAAGCTGCTTTAAAAAGTTTGTTTTCTAAATGTTTTCAAATGTCACATATGCTTTGTGTAGACAGTTTAATATCAGCAAGCTGGCTGTGGTTGCCCCCCAGGCAGTTCGTTTGTAGACGAGGTTATAATTGCTGTAAGTGGGCTGGATGTGCATCTGTGAAATGACTTCCATATTGTCTGTGCTGCTGGTGTCTCTCAGTCCACAGCCTCAGTTGACGGCGAAGCAGAGAGTTGAGGCCAGAAAGTAGTGAAACCCAGTGCCCACGCTATCCTGGACCATTCCCTAGCCTCCCTTCACCCGTGAATGAGGGCACGTGGGGCGGGTGTGGTGCTGTGCAAGTGAGCACATCGTGTCACGTGTGTGCAGGTAGCAGTGAAGGCCCCGGTCTGCAGAGACGTGCGGCTGGAAGTGCCTGCACGGCTTTGTGCAGAGCGTGGGCAGGGTGCCCAGCGCGCCAGAGCTCTCTGCTTGCACGGCACAGGTGAGCTGCACGTACCCAGCATGTGTCCAGCCAGCTCAGGTGCGGGTCCATCAGGTTTCTGAAGGTCAGGCTTGCTAACCAGCACGGGTACATGAAACCTCTCATCTCCAAAAGTCACCCTCTGACTTGGCTTTCTGTGAGTGAAACACTTAGAGATTTCCAGGTGCCTCAATAGGTGATACCTGCTTGCACACAAATCACTCTGGGGCTTGCTTCTGCTATGTGAGCCAGCAGGACTTGGGTAGTGGGATAAAAACTTCCCCTTACCTTTCGTGACAGGAGTTTTAAGTGCTGGTAGCTATCAAATGTCTCTTCAGTTGTCAAGCTTAGCCCAAATTGATCCCTGGTGGTTTTAATTGAAGCTTCATGGAAATGAGTCCTTTTAAAACAGTGAGGTGAGGGAAGCAAAAAGCAGCGTAAACAGGAGGACATAAGAGAGAAGTCTTTGTTCTTGTGTTCCCAGAGCAGCCCAGCGTGGTCTGGGAACAGTGTGGTGTCCCCAGCTAGGAAAACAGCACCTCTGTCTTTGAACTTCCCTGACCTTTTACGTTATTTCAGTCTCATTCTCTAGAGTTCAAGGTACTGGCTGTGCTTCAGGAATTCGCAAGCATAAACACTCATCAGTGTGGCTGGCACTATGACGAGATGAAAAGGGAGTTGAGAAAGGATAAAACACATCCAAAAGCCAAACAAAAAGTGTACAGGGTTTGTAAACAAAGCATGTAGAGCTTCCCCAGTGCTGCCCAGAATGCCCACTTCCTTCCACCCTCCCTCCCCTCCAGAGCTCAAGGCTCCTTCAAAGCCACTAAGGGCTTCTCTCATAATATCATCCAGTTCCAAACCCCAGGTTTTCACCTGATTTTTCACCTGAGGTTTTCACCTAAGCCAAGGCAACTAGTTAGTAGGAAATTCCTAAGTCCTTTGAGCAGCAGCTAGTTTTGCGGCAAGTGTAGTTTTTCCACAGCCTAACTGTAAATCAGTTTTGTTAATCCCCTCCTGTTCCTCCCATGCACAGGGACTGATTCTGTTCTGAGCTGGGCTGAGTGCTGGTGGCACATCACTGCTCACTCATGCACTGGGACTGCACTTTTTTATGTTGCATCGGTCCCTGAGTTCTAAAAAACACTCTTTGAATTTGGTGCTCCTGAAGTCTGTGCCCTGTCATGAAAACTGGCGGCACCAAAGTGAGAAAGAAGTCTGAACTCGGGGAATATCTCCAATCCAAATTCTGCTCATTTCTTTTCCCTTCTGCCATTGGGCTGAAATTACTGCTCTGAATGTGGTAACACCTGATTTAAATTTTCAGACCTAGACTGACTACCAGGTTTTGGGACATGTCAGCAGTGCTCCTGTTCCAGCACTGAACTATCTGGAATGTGTTACATGGAGAAGTGTCAAAGCACACAGGTGACAATGTGGATACTTCAGCAAAGTCTGTCTCCCTTGTCCTTGTGCAGCTGTACACCCAGTAAATCCTCTTTCTTTTCCCTCCAAGCTTTCCTGGTAGCGGGAACAGAAGAACAGGCCGTTACCAAGCCAGATGTGGTTTCTGGACATCTCCACCCTGTGTTCAGTGTGCACCAAGTGCCTCTGCTGCCAGGGGAGAGCCGGCCAGCACAGCCTCTGCAGGCTCCGTCGCAGAGCGGCACCGGCTGCTCTTGCTTGCTCCGGCTGCAGGGGCCGATCTGGAGCAGTGATAAGCATTCTTTGGGGTTTTATCTTTTGCTATTCCTCTGCCAGTGAAACATCTGTAAGTAATTAAATCCACGTTTCAGCCTGTCTCTTGAGCAGCAAGCAGACACATATGGAATAACATGTGCTACATACAACCAGCTGCAGTTCCTGTAACAGATGCTCGGTCCAGCATGTGCCATTCACTGGGACTTGCAGACCACCTGCAAGACTCTCCCTGCCACACATGGCAGAGCCCCAGGGATCCTCTCAAGCCCGTGGGCATGCATGCAGAGCTGCACCTCCCCCCTTCAGCTCCTCCAGGGACTGAGATCCTGGGCTGGCTCCTCAGTAGCTTTGAAAGTTTGTGCTGGCCCCACTCCTGGAATGCTCAAATGTACATTCTCCTCGGGTGGACTCGACCAAGCCACTGGCTGCTTTTGCACCCACTTGAGGAAAGCTGGTCTGTTCCCTCTCTTCTCCCCTCTCCTATCACCTCCTTCCCTTGCCAAGTTGCATGCATTTATTGCCATCAGCCACAAATACGAGTTTGGTCTCACTAATTTTCTGACCTGGAGAAGTACATGAAGCACAGGTAAGTTCACACCTTGGAGATGCTATATTTAAACTACATTTTTACTAAAGCTGGAATCACTTTGGTAGATTTACCTGTGTGTTCTCCTCTGTTCTGGATGCCACCTTGAAACTGTGATGATACTGTAGCACCTAAAAACCAGAGATTTTTCCTCTTGTTTTGGTCTTCTCTGAATCCTTTTAACATTGCTGAGTGTCCTTATCCTTTTCCCTGCCCTTTTAAGGACCGTTTGCTCTCAGGAGTGCTTTAACATATGAAGGCTGGGGCTGGATTATCTTCTGTCATCTACATTATTTAGTTGGCTTGTGCCACTGCAAAGCAGCTGGGTATGTTCTGTCTTAATGTACTCAAGGAAATGGTGACTCAGGCCCATGTGTGGGAACTGCTGGGCAGGAAAATGGAAAAGGCTGAAGAAAGAACTGAAATAATGCGAATTGTGCTGGTTTTAGACTTGGGAAGTATGCAATTGATAGCACTTGTAGATGTGTTTCCATTGCGATTGGTTTCCAGTGTGAGGTGACCTGATAGGCACAAGCTTGTCATAGGGAAGTCAAAGAAAACTGCACATACAAGAGGAAGCCACTGGACAGGGAAGCAGCTCCAGAATTGTCTGGCAACACTGGTTGTCCCACCCTCCAACAATGGTGAGTGCTCTTTCCCAGGCCATTTGTCAGCGGCAGAGCTGTCGGAAGCTGGAGCTGCACCCACTGCCAGCTGCTTTGCTCAGGCTGGCAAGTCATGGCACGGGGAGAGGAAACCTGTGCTGAAATATATCTGGGGTAGGACACTGTCTTTGTGTGTCACCATTGACCCAGCACTCCGAAGTGCCATGGTTGTGAGACTGCCTCCAGGCAGCAATTCTATTCCTCCTACTTGGTTCATCAGAGGCAAGCAACCCCCACCTCTGAGTAGCAGTACAAAGTCTGGGCATGTAGCAAATATTGCAGGGTGCCATCTCTCCTCGCTCACATGGCCAAAGTTCAAATCTGGGATGTTAACCATTTAAATTCATCAACTGACCAAAATGTGATCAGTTCCCAGACTCACAGAACACAATTAAAGCCTTGGGAGAAAAATGTTACATGATACCTCGTTGTCTTACTGACTTGAAGATGCAGTGACAGGGTGACAGCAGCAAGCTGCCATATTCACCACTTCTGATGAGAAAATGGGGTTCTTTTTTTGGAAGTCCACTACAAAGAATTCCTTGGAAAGAAAATGGTAGTTCAGTGGAGTAGTGTACCTGTGCTTAAAGCAGTGAAGTTTTTCAGGGAAGAAGAAACAGCCACTGAAAAAACATTCCTAGTGGAGCTGGATTGTTCACGAGCATTCATTGCTTGTCTTTTACCAGATGTGAAAGATCATGGGGCCAACCCAGGCTGGACAGGACAAACAAAGCAACGGGCTGTCCCTGTGCAATGACAATGCAGATTGCTCACTACAAGTCTGGTATTAATTCCTGTCAGTGGCATCTTTGTGTCTGGGAAGATTTGAAAGGTGTGAAGATGGTTTTATCTGGAGTTATTCTGGAATCTGACCCCAGTCTTGTACTAGTAAGGGAGTATTTCCCTGCAGGTAATTTGAATATTTAATGCTTTGATTTTCCAGCTGGAGGATACCCCAGCCCCTGTGGTGCAGCTGCTCAGCTGAAGTGACAGCCTCCACAGGACAGTGAAAGCGTACTTTTCTCTAGTCTGTTATCCCTGAAACATGCAACTGCCTTTAATTAGTGGTATATTCAGTTGTTTCAATTAGTTTTCACTCCATCACTCAAGCCTTGAGGCAGGTTATACTGGTAGGTGCAGTGATCTGCTGGTGCTGACGGAGCTGGTAAGGAGAGGAGTGGGAATGTACACATTACCCCTGTACACACCACGTGGTGCGCAAGGCAGAAGAAAAACGACTCCTGACTGCAGCCAGCAGATCTGGCTGCAGCTGCAGTTTCTTGTCCTTCCACTATTACTTCTTGGAAACAGCTATGCCAAGTTACACTCAGAATGAAAATCCTTTGACCTGCCAAGGAAGAATTATATTTCTGTGCCTCCCCTGGAGAGTTTGGAGGGCTGACTTGTGTCTGTTGTCAGTACCAGCAGTCCACAATCAACAAGAGCTGGAAAGTCACTGAAACCCCTTTTCTCTAAGGAAAAGAGTCAATCAGTTTCTTCCAGTAGATACAGCAGAGGCATGCTGCTCAGCAGCAAAATGATTAAAAAAAAAACCAAACCAAACAAAACCCACAAAAAATCCATAGGAGCTTCAGCAGCATTATCAGTTAAGGCTTTGGTTTTGTTTAAAAGAAAACAAACCATCACCATTTAAAAAAAAAAAGAAGACTTCCTAGTTTAAGCTGTAAGTCTGTAATGAAAAAGACCAACACCAAAGTACATGAGACTGACTTTGTCAGTTTATTACTGGGCACAGCACCGTAACACTTCATATACATACAAGCCACAGTAATACAAACAATCCCTAGCCTTTTTTATAATTAAAAAAACACATGGTATTGGGGAGGAGCCAACAGTCCCGGGGGTCAGCTCTCAAGAGTGATTTTGCTGCAGTTGCAGTAGCAGCAGTTTTTTCACAAAATACTATGGGTTTTCATGCTGCTAATATGTGAGGCTGAAAAGTCTGAGCTTGCAGCAGAGTCTGAGCCTCTGCTTAACATGATCAAGGCAAGATTTTCAGCAGCTCACAGGCTTACGGGTATGCTCAGCCATGGTCCTTTGCAGTCAAATGAAAGTGTGCCAGACACCCCTGTATGGAACTTGAACCCTCAAATGCTTCTACAGAAACCCATGTTATCCTGAAGCACCAGAGGTTTATCAAGTACAGGGCTAGTTAAAACTCTCCTGCATCCTGACAGCTTTCCTGCAGGCAAAGGCTTCCCACACAGGCAGGACCATTTCTTACAGAGTTAGTTACGTCTGTAGCAGCACAAGGTCAGTGAAGCTTGGAGAAAAGCTTGTCATTAAAGCAGACTTAGCTCCTCAGAAAACAGATTTAAAACTAGAAGGCACAAATGCAAGATTGAGTGTGGGCTGCATACCACTGTGGCATAGATACCCCTCCTAAGAGGGGATATAACACATAATAAATACAGTATGACATTTTAGAAAATAAGTGCATTACTGTGATCCTTCACAACATACAGAAGTAGGATCCACAAGAGCATAAAGAGGCCTGTTCACTTAATATTGCACGAACATTCTAAAATTTAGTGTCAGGTCATTGTACTGGAGGTGGGACAAGGCAGGGGGGAAAAAAGGTTTTATTTGGCAGAATCTGCCAAAGTCTCCACCACCACACAAACAGCTTTTTGCCAATCTGAGGTAGAATTACATATATACTGCTTAAACCCAGTCAAGTCCTGCTCAACTAGTTTCCAAAGGAAAAAAAAAAAAAAAGAAAAAAGAGAAAGTGCACAGAATAGATGAGCCTCTTTCTCTAAAGAAAATTAGTGCCTCAGGTTTGACTCCCGGAAGCAACTCTTACAGAGCAGAGTTCCTGTGAAGATGCCTACTCTCCATCTGGAAAGCAGTGATGGGTATCATGATGCTACAGATAAGGAGTGTAACAGGTACTGATTGCAAGTCCTATAGAAGCATTTTACTCTTCACTTCCTCCCTCCCCAACTACTTGCTAATTCTTCTTTTATTCACTCAGTCCAGTATATTTTATCAGAGTTCAGATTGTCCCCACTGCTTTCTTCTCCCTTATGTCCCTTCTACTGAACCCTGCAAAAAATTCCTATTTCAACCTTTAGACTTCTGAGGGACACTTGCAGCTTCTTCTAGAGACTCCTCTGTGTAGTATAGACACGGAAGGATGGAAACAAGAGCCTCTTCGATGGAGAAGAGATGTTTATCCTCTGCTTGAGGACAAAAGTAGCGCATAAAGTCTGCCAGTCTCAGCAAGTACTCAATGTTATGACCAGCACAACCACTTGAGACAATGATTTGAGCTGCAATGTCTTCCTCAGATGCTGGGCCAAGGTAAGAAGGGTTCTGGGGTGTTGCAATGTAAACAAGAGCCAGGATGGGTTCCTCTGCATCTTTCTCCTGAGGGTGGAACTTCACCAGCTTGGTGTCATAGCCTCCCAGGACAGCTTCTCTCATGTTGAGATACTCGAGCGATGCAGCAATCTGTTCCCCACGGACTTCATAGGCTACACCCCACGTGCATGCCTGAAAGTGCAAGAGCGAGGTGGTTAGGGGATGCTGTAACTGCAGTGGCCTGTCCAACCGCCCGCTAATGTTTCAAATCAAGGCTCCCTTACTCTGGGGGTCTCTGCACAACTGATAACACGGCGGAGAAAGGTAACACACCCCACACATTCCCCCTCCGCCCCCCACGATCCCGGCGGGGCTCAAGAGCACTCGGCTGCTGACACACCTCTCCAGGTGGTGGCGCGGGCACCCCCCGCCCAGGCCCGCTCCCAGAGCCCCCGGTACTCACCCCGCAGTCCTCCAGCAACGTCACCACCCGGCCGGGCTGTGGGCAGAGAAAAGGCAGCGCGTTAGAGCCCAGCCGCGACACCGGCGCCCCGCGGCCCCCCCGGGCTGCCCCCCCCTTACCATCTTCTCGCTGCCGCGGTGGAAAGTGTCCCCCTGCCAGAAGCGGCGGCTGTACCCGCGGATGAAGCCCACCTT